>PYUH01000238.1:3291557-3303393 GCA_016808085.1 Suaeda aralocaspica | reverse complement strand
TTTTTTTTTTTTTTTTTTTTTTTTGTTTAAGTTGAGTTGAAATGAGGAGTGAAACAGTGAACAAAAAAGAAAAGGAATTGATAGAAAGAAAGACACTAAGACAGAAGTAGTGGGGTTAACTCATTTTCTTTGCCACTTATGGAGAAGATAAGGAGGGAATAAAGTATGAGCAACATACATGTGGTTTTTGGGCTTCAATTCGCCAATGATATTTGGATCAACGGAATTTTTTCTACCCCCTTTTTTTTTTTTTTTTTTTTTTTTTTTTTGTTTTTTTTNTTTTTTTTTTTTTTCTGGTGTTTTTTTAGGAGAAAAAGTAGTAACCCCCTACATACACCAACCAAAAGGCCCACCACTTTGGCTCAAAACATGTGTATTGTGTAGGATCCATATACAAGGTTTAATTTGTTGTCTTGGATTTATTTTTACTTGTTCCAATTTAAAGTATGTATCTAAAATTGAAACGTTTTTTGTTCATCCACAAATACTTAATGTCGCCTTCGTTATTAAAAAAAAAAAAATAACAAATACTTGACGTTGTTTATATTTTGCAAATAGACGAGATTCTCCTTCTCAAATTTCACTAATCTTACTCTCCTTCATCTCTCTTACCACCACCTTGGTCACCAGACAACTGCTTCCCATCACCAAAAGCCGTCATAGACCGCCGGAGCATCATTATAGGATGTCTGGATCAAAATCCTTGCACTCCTTCGATATATTTTCTTAACAACTTGTCGCAAATTAAACACCTTATGCCTGGATTAGGTGCAAGTTCCATGGAATAGGCGTCCGTATCAAGCGTCAGTAGTATGGAACCCATGTCTGGTTCAAACGCAAATTCCATCTCACCAAGGCGCAAAATATTTTTTTAAAAATTACGAAACCCACCTCCATCATAGCTACCTCCGTTGTCACTGAGGAACCTGTCGCTCCCCTCGCCAGTTGTGCCCGAGCCGAGTCATAGGCTTGTTTCATGTAAAGGGTCACCGTGTTTCTCTTCTTGGGTGGAGGGTTTTCTGCCATGTTGTAGTGGTCGTGGTTATTGTGATATTAATTTTAAAGGGAAAAAATATAAATTGATGAATTAAGTGTGAGTTGAAAATTTGTGAGGTGACAGGGGTAAAAAGGGAAATTCAACAATTAATTTGGGGCGATAGCAAGTACTTGCGGACCACAATTAGTATTTCCCATACCGAAGTTCATTTGGAGTGGTTACAAACTTATAAAGTTTGATTTATTTGCACTTAAAATGTATAATAGAAATTAAAATTAACAAATGCATATTATATTTAACCAAATAAGATCATCTTTGTAACCATGTAATTTAGAAAAGTTGTAGTCATTGTAGATAAGATCTAAGACTTATACATGTACATCCGTTTTAACATCGATGTTTAGTACATTATTGTTCCACGAAGAATTTTTTTTCAATCTTTTATATTTTTAATACGGAGTATTAAAATTAAATACGCTTGATTATATGAATGTGTTTAATCTAATGTTACATCGCATAATAACTCAGCAACTAACAAATCCTATCTTTCAAGAATCAAAGATTAATACTTTAGTACGGAGTTGTAAGCTAGGTTGCACGGAGTCGGGAACGGAGTCGAAAATGAATACGGATACGGGGACTGAAAACGGCTAATTTAAAAAAACATTGTTAATGGGTATGACCAATTATAATATGAAGAATCTGAATCATCCCCAATATAGGGACGAATCGGGTTCGGAGACGGCTACTCATCAGAAGTACCCATGCTACATAGGTTCTAAGTAGATGAAATTCAATGATACCCACGTAAAAGCGGTTTAATGAAACAGAGGAAATTATATAAGAGCAAGTAGTAGTGGTTGCAGTAGCATTGATTGGGGTAGTAGCAAAGATGGGCTGTGAGAGAGAGCGAAAGAACAATGGCAATGTCAGAAAATGAGGTTAAAGTTAGTGATAGACAAAGGGACAAAGTAAGAGGGGAGTTTTGCAGTTACTCGTGTCTTCTTCTCTTCATTTTCCAAAATTAAACATATTATATGACTTTTAAAGTAAGGAAGTTCAGCTCAAAAAAATAAAATAAGATTTTTAATATTATATGACTTTCTTCATGATTAATGATAGTGTTGTTGAGACTGCAGCTAGGCAACTTTGCAATGGTAACCCGACTAACACTACCAAAAACTTCTTAACTTACGCCCGTTTATATTAACGACTTGCTTAATTGCCATAAAAAATAGTTAAATAGGTTGTCGTAGATGACTTAATTTCTAGTATCTCTATAAAAATTAACAAATATAAAAAAAATTACGTTGGGATTGCGATGGGAAAATTACATTTACCATCCCTTTTCTAAGGCGGTTTCATAATTTCTACGCCCCTTTATTACGACGGAAAAATTACTTACCACCCCTTTTCTAAGACGGTTTCATAATTTCTACACCCCTTTATTACGACGGGGAAAATCATTTACGGCGGGATTTTTCGTCGTAAATAACCTCTTTTCTAGTAGTTTCAAGCATTTGGAAGTAACAAACTTGCAATTCAATTGGCCATAAGGCATCTGAAAATTCTAAAAACTATGAAAATGTATAAGTTCGAAACATCATCAGCTAGTAGTATGACTAGGCTCGATCTTCTTAATTACAAAAACGTTAATAAATAGTATTTCCTCCGTTCCTTTTTATTTGATACGTTTTGATCTGATTTGCAGATATGTCAATGCAATTGTTTTACTTAAATATTTTTTGTTGTATATGTATGTAAAAATTATAATAATCGGATATTAATAACGTATTCATTAAGATGAATCAAACAACATCTCACATAACTATATTATGTTTTATATATTAAAAGTAATTTAAAAGATCTCTCATCTAATGAATAGTATCAAAGTTTCAAATGTATTAAACAAATAAAAAGATCCGTGAGAATACATGATTAGATGTTAATGTGAAAGACAAAAACATATCAATATAAGGTGTATAATATCATGTATCAACACAACATGCTATAAGAAGTTAAGAACGATTATTCTACCTTTGGGGAACATAACTACCATGTCGAATCAAATCGTCGATATGATACCTTGATGCCAATAGACCAGTGTTCAAACTAATAAGGTAATACCAAATAAGCATGTCCGCGTGTGGAAGTCAACCATGGCTCAATGAGTCACATATAAAGTACTATATAGGAATCTCACATCATAATTATTATAGAGTTTTTACTCAAGCACTAATATCATTTACTCTCATAAAATTGTGATTAAAAATCAAATCAGTAATCATGCATTTAGCCATCGAAGATGTTACCCTAGAACAATATAATCCGAGGGGCGAGCAGTTTGCATTTTTTTGTAATGTCTTATAAAATAAAGTCATTTTTCATCTTCGTCCCTATTTTCGACCCCGTACGGTGTAACCTAGCTTTTGAGTTCAGATCGAATACCTAATAATAATTCCAAAATTTTCTTTGGAATTTCACATGTGAAAGATAAATTGTCCTTTACACACCTTGAGTTGTTTTTGGTTACATTTCAACTTTCAAGTTGTCAAATTGAGACAATTTAGTTGGAAGTGCAATTAATCTGCTCCACAATGTGACATTTTTGGCCACGTGAATAAGTGCACGAGGTTTCAATAATATCTTTGCAGTATTCCTGAAGAAAAATGCAGATACTCCCACATATAAACTGTTGTACATCACTACATTATCATGCTTGTGTACAATGTTCTCTAGTAGGCTTATACAGTACAGTTTTTCCTGTTTGCCCATGCTTTTTGGGATGATATAATCTTTTTGTTAATCAAATTGCAGTTTTGCAGAGGGTCTCTCGTCTAGAGGGGTAAAAGCGTAGTTTCAGTTTTTAAAATTTGATTTTTGGCTATTTTGAGTTGATTACGGTTATTTCGGCTGTTAGCTTCTGAGTAACTGTTGCCTTTTGGGTAGCTGTAAGCTGTCAAATAGTAGCTGTTAGAGTTTAGTTGTTAATGTCGCTTTTAATAATATAATTGTTCGGCAAAAGTAGCTGTTGGAAACATAAAAGACAATTATTGTTGTTGTTGTTATTATTATTATTATTATTATTATTATTATTATTATTATTATTATTATTATTATTATTATTATTATTATCATCATCATCAAATAAGATTGAAGTTTGGGATGAGGGTGCCTCGTTGAATTTTAAAATGTAATTGCGTCGGATTATATTTATCAATAAAATTGACTTCAACTTTTCCATTAAATAAAAAAAAATTGGAGGATATAAGTAAGATATATGATGGTATGAAACAATTATTACATGAGAAGAGAATGGAGTGGAGATATATGTATAGAGAAAGAAAAATAGGGGTAAAAAAATTAAATAAAATATCTTTCATTGAAAGCTAGTTTAGGATTTGCAACGCTATTTTTTTTTAGTTTTCAACAAAAGCTATCTCTACCACTAACAGCTACCTAAAACACTACCTCACCAAACACTCATAATTTTATAAGGTAGTGTTTTGACTTGGTCTAAAAGCTAAAAGCTACCTCAAAAGTTAGCACCGAACACACCCTAAATTCAATACTGAATCTATTGTTATTTACTTGCTACGGAGTAAAATGGCACCGGTTAAAAACATCAACATTATCATGAGACCACATGATTTAAGGTGATTAAAAGGATTAGTGGTGATTAAATCGTGTAATTTCAACAAAATGAAGGAAAAAATGGTAAACATATTATGGGAGCCTCACTCTAAAAGAGGTATGTAGTAAATAATAAAAAATTCCTTCTCGAGTAAATATAGCAAATAAAAAAAGGGAGAGAGTAGTAGATTTTGTGATTTGAGACTTGAGAGACTAATTTGACTTAGTAATACTTATTTGTGACTTGAATGATAAGATTGGAAAAACGTCCAATTTTCAAGGGATGACCAATAAATGACAATGATATACAAAAATGCATATCACAATGGCATTTTGAGGTGATATGTTAAAAGTTCAGGGGTAAGATCGACTTTTTACATGAATTTCAAGGAGTAGTATGGTAATAATGTTTTCTACTTATTTACAAAAATGTCATGTGATTTGCTATTTATACAAATCACAGTGATTTAATAGATATTATCCCCAATTTTCTCAACCCTTATACCCTCTCACCTTCATCCTTTATCTTTGTAACATTTGGAGGAAAAAAAAAAGAAAGGTTTCATAAAAAATGGCTAGGATTGTATTCAAAGATTAAAGGGCACAAGGAGTAGCTAGTTATCTCAATAATACTTTTGCGAAGCTATGTAGCACGAGAACGACTATAAATTAAAAAAACAACGTAAAATAAAATAAACAATGAAAATATTTTACACATAAACGTATAATTTTATGTGTTACAACAAATAGAAAAAAAATCATGAATTGAATAATACATTAGCTGTGCTTCAACAAAAAATTATCGCCACAAGTATTGACCTGTGTTGAGAACATAGACAGTGTCTAACACAGATTGTGTTGAGAAACAAGGATCTAAGAATAGAGAAAGCCATAAAAGAGAGAAACACCAAAATTTTCACAAACAACAGTTATCGGTGAGAACAGAGCATATGTTAGGAGTATCTATTTTTGTATGAGTTTTTGGGTTAGAAATCGATACTTTAACATGTTAAATAAGATCATTGCATCATTTATGTATTTGTGACCTTAATTCGCAACCTTCTAAATTAAAGAGGGAAGATTTCAGTTTTTTAAAAAATGAAATCAATTGTGAGGCATCTTGGGGTTACCTACTAGTCCATCAAATTAGTGGTGGTGGATTGGTGATTTTGGACTTGTGGTTGAGCTTGAGGATGGAAGTGTCTAAGGGGAGGAAAGACAGGTAAGGTGATGGGAGAAGAAAATTTGGGATGAAAGTTAATTGTCATTAGTTACTAAGTGGAAGCTAGGGTAACAAGAAGAAAGTTATTCCACTTCAAGGACAATGTAGTAGAATTTATATTTTAGAGGTGCACAACATGGAAAACATAACATCTCAGGGGTATTATGTGTAAAAAAAACCCAAAATTTATTTTATGTACCGACAAAAGAAAATAAAAGGTATTGCAATTAATTTAAAGTGGATGAAGTATTTATCTAAATTTAGAGCCCAAGGATATGAAATTAGCCTTGGACAACATAAATGTAGAATTTGGGGCACACTCCTAACAAAAATTCGACTAAATTATCCTCTTGACTACGAATTAGTAATTTGTAATAGTCCTCAACTTTATAATCATAGTACAAATTAGTAAGCTGCCATAACCCTCAACTTTATAGTCATAATATGAATAGTTTTGCAAGTACATAATAGCTCAATTGGTCAGAACTTTCTTCCCTATTTCAAAAAATTACGAGCTCGATTATTATTACCAACCCTTTTAACTCCCTCCATAAAAAAATATGAGTAATAATACGATTAATCAATTTTGTAAAGGAAAAATTGATACAAATAATCCCAACTATGGACGTTTACCTAATAAAAGACCGAACTTTGATTAATCCAAAAATGGACCCAACTTTCATGTTCATTTTCCAATTTTGGACCCTCTTAAATTTTAACTTGTAAAATCAAGTAAATCTTGCTAATTATCCGGTTTTTGCTTAAGCAAGACCACCCGAAACCACCACCACAACCATCCCTTTTAGGGGTGAAAGTTCGGTGTATGGTTTGGATTATAGCAAACTCCAAATCCAAACCATATTATTTCGGTTTATGAATTTCCACTCCAATCCAAACTAATCTAAATTTCAGTCCAAACCAAACCAGACCAAAAAAATTCGGTGTTTGGGTTTTGGATCCAAACCAAACCGAATTTCTAGTCATACTTAATTGTTTACCATAAATCTAGAAAATTCGATCTTGAATCTTGGTATAGTGCCTTACGTTCAAGAAATTTATGTTCCACAATAACAAATTAGAAACTAAGAGAAGTTAAATATTAGGGCTACTAGCAGTAGTTTATATCATTCTTTAAAATAACACCAAGTTAGTTAGTTTAAATTTTCAATAATATTAGATAAGTGTTGAATCAATTGATTGATGATCGATGTGTTAAGGAGTGAAAGAAATGACGCAAAAGAACAAAGACTGTAGAACAAATAATGAAAAAGAATAGTGACTTTGGGGGATTGAGGTATTTAGCTAGAGAAAGCAAAAGAGCAATGAAGAACGAAATTAAAAAAGAAAGAACTACAAATGGCGAAAAATGAAGAACATAAGGAACATGGGATTTAAAGAGAGTCTAAAGGAGATTGAAATAGAGTCACTAACTCCATTTATATTTTTAGGGTTTTATTCATTTTTGGGCCTTAAGCCCTTGATATAATTTAGGCTTTTATACGGTTTGGTGTACGGTTTGGAGTTCGGTTTCTAGTTCTCCGCACCAACTCCAAACCGAACACCGAATTTTTAAAAAAATTCGCTCCAAACCGCACCATAATTATAAAAAGACCGAACCATAATTTAAAAATAGTTTGGTGCGGTGTGGTTTTCGGTTTTAAACCGAATTAGTTTCACCCCTAATTCCTTTCACCCGAAACCTCCAAATGTTAAGAAAAAATCGGATAATTAACAAGATTTACTTGATTTTACAGGTTATAATTTAGGAGGGTCCAAAATTGAAAAATGAACATGAAAGTTGAGTTCATTTTTGAATTAATCAAAGTTCGATTTGTATTAGGTGAACGCCTATAATTGAGATTATATTTACGAATTTTTCCTTTTATAAATCAAAACAACTTCAATAGTATTCGGTAGTAGATCATCCACTAAAAGCACAAATAAAATTAACATTTCATAGGGGAAAAAAAAGATGTAAATGAGGATATGGCCGGAGATTATGAAAGTGGATATAAGGATATGATGCTGAGATTATAACATCATATGGAACCACCTCATTGGCTAATACAACCCCATATTGTCCCACAACATTTTCCACCCCTCTTCATTTATGTCCACAAAATTTGAACTCACATTCTCAACACACAAAATTGGTCATACATATATGCATGACTTTAATTTGAGTATCTTTTACATCACAAAAGCTTATTCTCTCTTGAAAAATACATTGCAGCAAAAAAATTTGATCAAATTTTGTTATAGTTTAAGGCTCATCATCGATGGCATCGATGCTAAGCTCAGGCACTGTTCTTAGGACAACCCCATTTCTAGGGCAAGGCAAAGGAGCTAATGTAAATGCCCTTAGACTTGTTGTTCCTATGGGATCGGCCAAGTTCACCATGGTACGTATGTCACACCTTAAATTGTACTATGTACGTAGAAATTTTTTCCGTGCATAAGGAGTCACAAAGGGCAATGATATATGCGCGCAGACATATTGTATTAGTACTCAATAAGTTAATATCATTGATCTTTTTTTTTTTTTTTCTTTTTTAGTTCATAGATAGACTAAACAATCTTGAGTACACATGAATACATGATGAACAACGTTATAGTGTCACTGAACACTAGTTGCTTATAAGACATCAATTTCATAGATTGTACAAATGCATATAATTACCTTGTTAAGTATAGCACAATATTAGTTAACTTTTACTGATTTCGTACTATTAGGATGGTAATCTGCGCATGTATTAGATTAGTCTCTCTAGTAATATGACATATTTCACATATTAGTAGTAGTAGATGAGCTATGAAATCTTATTCATAGAACTTTAGTTTGTGATTAAAGTATAACAAGTGTTTATTTAGATGATTTAATGACAAAAGTAAGTTAATTGATGCATGATAATATTCATTTTTCAGGGAAACGACCTATGGTATGGACCAGATAGGGTAAAATACCTAGGACCATTCTCAGCACAAACACCTTCTTACTTAACTGGTGAATTCCCTGGCGATTATGGTTGGGATACTGCTGGTCTCTCCGCTGATCCCGAGGCGTTCGCTCGAAACCGGGCTCTTGAGGTTCGTTCAAAACAAGCATTAGTTAAATTTGCATTTTCGGCATCACTGTCAATTTTTAGTTTTTGGTTTTGAAAGCGTATATAACATAATCAAGTTAAAATGACTACCTTTTCGTATAATCATGTTGGTTTAAATGATTACGAACGAGTGAACAACCTCTAATGTAGATATTACATGTTTGTTTAGGTCATTCACGGACGTTGGGCAATGCTTGGAGCACTAGGTTGCATTACACCAGAAGTGCTAGCCAAATGGGTGAGAGTGGAGTTCAAGGAGCCAGTTTGGTTCAAGGCTGGAGCCCAAATTTTCTCGGAAGGTGGGCTTGACTATTTGGGCAACCCGAACTTGGTCCATGCTCAAAGCATTCTAGCTGTGCTCGGGTTCCAAGTGGTGCTGATGGGCCTTGTTGAGGGCTTCCGCATTAATGGGCTAGAGGGAGTTGGAGAGGGCAACAACCTCTACCCCGGTGGCCAATATTTTGACCCATTGGGCCTAGCTGATGATCCAGATACTTTCGCCGAGCTCAAGGTGAAGGAGATAAAAAACGGAAGGCTAGCTATGTTCTCTATGTTTGGGTTCTTTGTGCAAGCTATCGTGACCGGAAAAGGTCCCTTGGAAAATCTTTTGGATCACCTTGACAACCCTGTGGCAAACAATGCTTGGGTATATGCCACCAAGTTTGTGCCTGGATCATAAATTAGTTTTTTACATGATGGTTAGATGAGTTGTATTAAGATGCTCAAAAGAATTCTAATGCCTTAATTTGAGAATAATTGTTAGTGCACATATGTAACTGTTTTTAATGTGTTATCCTAGGTTTAATTTATCAAAAAATATCAAGTACAAAGAAGAATACAATGCTTCTTGCTAATGAAGGTGTTCCATAAACACAGCTGTCTCAAAATCTTTGGGTACTCACTACTCTACTAAGCTTTGATTCTATATTATCAACAAAGGAAATTAGAATGTGTGAGACGGAAATTTAAAGATGTACGAAGAGAAGCCATACATGTAACGAAAAGTTATGAGACACAAGCTTGGCTGCAAGACAGGAGGACTACATGTTAGGCAATATTAGTAGATTCACTACCAAATGTACCAATTTGCAGAACACAAGAAAACTATACCTTTCAAATTTCAATCACTGAAGGATTCATGACATTTTGTACAATTTTGTCAAGGTTGTGTGACAAGAGTATGATATGAAGGCTGATTATACTACAAAAAACGCAGAATTCATCAAGCTAAAATGATTGCTAATGCTTTTTACACGCCCGAGCACACACACCGACACACACAACATATACGCCTATCTTCCCCGTCTTCAAGCCTACATTCACTATAGTAAAGAATACATCACTAACAACAGATTATATACACACATTGATGTCGCCACTTTCTTTTAGAGGGCAGTGCTCCTGTTTCTGGCTTTTGCGCAAATCTCCCTCTCCCTTTGACCAGGATGAGCTTGCACAGTGGCACAGCATCCCAGAAGACTTCATCGCTCAGAAAGTTGGTGAGGCGCAGTGGCTCCAGAAGACTTTATCGCTCAGAAATTTGGTGAGCAAAAGCGAAGCTTTACCGAAAAAACTCGACATGACTTTTGACCTAAGCAGCCGGTGTTTTATGTGCTCTTCCACCCAATTTCCCCCACCATTTCCGTCGCTTCTTCTCCGCATCAGCATTACTAAGCTTGTGAAGAGTTCCTTTTGTCTCTCTTAACCGAGCCTTGTATTCTTTTTTCCAAGCTTCAAACCTCATCTTCAATCTCCTTAGTTCATCAAATGAATTCAAACTTGGAGTAGACTGACCAGACCTGACTTCAAAAAGGGCTCTTGAATCCTCGTCAAAAACTTGTCTCTGCTGGTCAAACTCCTTTGCTAAATGGTGGACTGGATTTAAGACACCATTCGACTCTCGAGCCTCGACAACGGGATTTGGATATTTGGTGGGTGTGCTTTCTCCGGGAGTTCGAGGGCCCATGAACATATTATCATCTGAATCATAAGAACGAGGTGATAGTGAAGCCTCCTGCCTTGCAGGTTGACCAGAAGTATCATCTGCAGCAAGACTCTTTCTAGCTGCAGCAAGGCTCGTCTGCAATGGTTTCACGATGTTAAGGAAAAGTCCTAGTTCTTTAGAGCAGTAAGATGAAAAGAACTCTAGTTTTTGTGCAGCTAATGCACTACACCCATAAGAACTGAGTATACTTCCTCTATTTTTATTACTTACCCGTGTTCTTTTCTAGAAAGATGCAAATCAATATCACCAATTCCACTTTGGGACAATAAAAACTATCTACATCTCTCTCCTATCACATGGGTCTCTGTTTTTACTTCTTTCTATCTCCCTCCTGTCCTCTAAACATGTGCACACCGTCAATGGTGCAAGTAAAAAACATGGAGGAAGTACTCTTTTACATGTTTCTTCACTTTATAATTAAAATGTTGCCAATATTATTAGGTCACTTAACTAAACTAAAATGGAGTAGCAAAATCCAAGCCAACACAGTATGCAGCTGCCTGTATTATCCCATAAAGTAGAAAGAAAGACTAACAAAGGACTATAGGAGTTTGAATTTTGAATGTTGATAAGAACGTGGTAAACTTACTTGCAAAGTTGCTATCTGCTTCTGCCACATATCCTCCATTGACCGCATTTTTGCTTCATATTCTGACCACCTTGTCTCATATTGTTGTAACTGTGTTTTTAATGAAGTATTCTCCTCTTCCTTTTGAGCTAGAGTTGTTTCCGCTCTTGCAACCCGTCTTTGAAGCTCCTCCACCACAGTATTGGACATTGGAGTATTAGCTACCGGTAAGTCCTGTTCAGGCAATAAGAGTTCGATTTTAGTTTCTTTTAATTAAAGAGGAGAAGGGGGGGGGGGGGGGGGGGGG
>PYUH01000238.1:3215963-3289765 GCA_016808085.1 Suaeda aralocaspica | reverse complement strand
GGGGGGGGGGGGGGGGGGGGTAGCGAACGTCTTTTGTACAGATTTTAAAGCAAAAAAACATGCATCAGTTAACAAAAAGCAGATTGTGTAAGCCTTAACTGAAACTTTTTTTGAATTATTTTTAAACAATCCTGATTTTCATAAAGTAACATCATCGAAGAAAAAACATAGATGCGCGTAGTTTTTGTTGAAGCCTTCAAAGATACTCCCTCCATTCATATTTGTTTGATACGTTTTGAATTGCACATATGCCAATGCACTCATTTGACCTTAAATATCTTTTGTTGTGTATATGTAAAAATTGTAATAATTGGATATTAATAACGTACTCATTGAGAGTTTGAGACGAATCAAACAAGACCCCATATGACTATATTATGTTTTATATATTAAAAGTAATTTAAAAGATTCTCCTAACTTATGAATAGTGTGAAGATTCCGAATGTATCAAACATTTATGAACGGAGGGAGTAATAAATTTCAAGTGTAAAACAATAAGAGTACCTTCATCTGTCCAATATTGCTGTCCTTCACTTTGATTTCTTTAACAATTTTTACATTGGAGTCTTTTAAAGTCTGTCTGTCATCATAATGTTTCCGAGCCAACCAACCACGTATCACTGTCAAATACCATTATCAAGGAATTTGAATGAGAATGAAAGAACTGTGCCAATAATCAAGCACTTACTACTAGTTTTGAATTGTGCTACTACTTACCAGATTGTAATTGTATAATTGCATTTTGCTGCTCATCCAACGCCTTTGAAGCATTGTGCTTGTTATGCCTGTTTTTGTTCTTCTGCAAGTTGGCTCTATGATTCTGTAACAAAGATTCGTACTTCCTTCTAGTATTTTCACCACGGATTACTGCGAAAGGAGATTCAATAAGCAGACATTCTGAAAAAATAAATAAAGACCACAACAACAAAAAAAAATAAAGTGGCTTATGAACCCTACAGGACTGCAATGAAGAAATTCTAGTCTTTAGTTCCACAAACTGTGTGCGAGCCTTGTAACCACGGAAGCATTTCTGCAATCCAACAACAGACTGCAGGACTCGTTTCCTTGTATCTTCCAATGCTCCAATCTACAATTCGTACAACCAAATACATGTCATTACTAATACAGAAAAGGAATGAGAACTG
The DNA here is from genome assembly GCA_016808085.1 of Suaeda aralocaspica. Classification (NCBI taxonomy): domain Eukaryota; kingdom Viridiplantae; phylum Streptophyta; class Magnoliopsida; order Caryophyllales; family Amaranthaceae; genus Suaeda; species Suaeda aralocaspica. Next base: position 3,288,620 of record PYUH01000238.1, on the reverse strand, counting down.
GGGGGAGGCCATAAATATATAAATTAAGAAAGTCACAGATCTATAGGAATCGACTCTTATCCCCTTTACTCTGCTTCAGAATGAAGACTAGTAGCACTCTTTAGAAACACAAACCAGTTTAGCAACTAACACCATGTGATGTGAAATAGAAGTGAAGGTGTTTAAGCAAGTCAATAGGAAAAACAAATCAGTGGCTGTTAACTGAAAAAGGTAGTGAAAAAACATATCCGCACATGGCTATATATTGTTTAGCACAGAATAAAAATACAAAACTGCATAAATGTGTTCAGCCCAGACATAAAAACAACTGCATAAATGTTATTAATCTAACTGAAGTGCGCTAGGGTCAATTGAAAAATGATGCACTAGTTCGAAAAACTTTCTAAAGTGTGTTGGAAAACACGCTCCTTTCAAGCATGTGATCATAATCACAAACGAAAGAATTTTCCACACAAAAATAGACTCCCAGAGATATTCCAAATCAGGCTATAAGCTATTAAGCTCTAAATTCAACATTGCAAAATGGCCCCCTCTAAAGAAATCATATTGAGTTGTTCATTGCTCGTTAGGATTTTGGAACTCCAATTTCAGATTTAAGGTTGACCTATGACACATAAACCAGTCACTGTTGTATCATATTACTACGTATATTTCTCCAAACGAACCCATGCTCCTGAACTGTTCAAACAACCCTAAAATACAGAAAAATGAACTTCCGTATGACCACCACTAATTTTATAATAACATAGGAAAATGCTAAATTAATTACCTAAAATATTCTTTTAACTTGACAAAACCTTTTTCTCATACCACTCGTGAATCAGTGGTTCCATTTTCACTGTCTTCGTTTCACACTATTATAATATATACTTGACCATAACCCCCATAACTAACCAATTCATAGATCATATCCTATTTTGATGCAAGCCATCAAGCCACACTACCTGTGTAACAGTGTTACTCACTTACGAGAAAAAGGGAAAAAGGACATAAACAAAAGTTGATTGAAAATACTTTTTGATGTCAGAATTCCTTGATAACAGAGGTCCTGTCCTTATAGAAAAAAGTTTGAGTGTCAAGTAGCTCAATAATAGGTGGAAAAAGTCTTTTAGGAAGGCATTCAAAAAATTGTTAAAGCTGTGAAGCTTAGAAGAGGGTTCACCTCGCAAAGATGAGTAATTGTATTAGTCTAATTATACTGTTTAGCATTACAATTCTGCCTTCCTACCTTAATTAACTCTTTCTCTCACTTTTAACACTGAATTCTTATAAATTGATAAGGTGATTTAGTAAAAACGAGATGACTTTTACCTGCCCAGTCCGAAAATATAATTTTGTGTAGCCAACTTGGTACATTTCAGGAAGAATATTGAACTGCTGCAGAATAGCAACTGATATGCTCAAGGGGTCCTGAGATACGTTTTTATCTGATATCAGGAAGCCAAACCTGAATTTACCAATGAACACATGAGATATATTTCGAAATTCATTTACTGACTCAAACCAAAACTATGACAAAACAACATGTACCTTTGGGCAAACTCTTGATGAGTAATACGATTGGGATAACCACACCTAGCAATCCTAACAACTTCAAGAACTCCACAACACCTTAGTTGTTGCAAGACAAGTTCTTTCTCATAAACACCGGAAAGCTGCTTACTGTTTGGTTTTATGCAGCGAATGAAGTGTGGTGTTGTATCTTCCAGCTGCTGCATCAGTTTGTAAAGTTGATTCTGCAAGCAGAGAGTGGGTATAAGAACTAGACAACCAAAACCTTTTCCTAAGAACATCACAAAAGCAATGTTTCACTACAAACGAAACATATTGCTGTCAAATGTAAGCATAAATAGATAAATTACCAACATACCAACCATAATGAACAGCATCAATAATCCAACATTCCAACCACTACATCTAGGTGATAAATTACACTTTCAAGGAGAAAATATTAAAAAAAAAATAAGGACATTGCGGAACTAAAGCTATATAAGCTCAAAGAAATTAGACAGAAAACCATTTTAAAAGAAATGTTATTAGTCAAATTATAAAAGTGACATAAATTGGAGAGCAATTCAAATCTTTTCAATTATTCACCAAGTAAATACTGTAGCAGCCTGAGAAAGTAAACACAACAGCAAAAATTGGTCACCTTAAACTTTGTTGCGACACTTCGCTTCTGGGTATCAAGAACAGATTGGACATTAGGACCAACAGAATTCTGAGATTGGTCAAGCATACTGGAAGCAAACAGCTGCAACAGTGGAAAGTTGCAACACAGTAGCAGCTGGAGGGAATCAGAGTGCAAAGGATCTCTGTTCTTTTCCAAGAAGCCACTACTGTTATAAGGAACCTGAGAAACCACAGAAGCAGAAAAATGAAAAAACTAGGAGGGGAGGATAAATATCATGTTGGAATAGATGCTAAAGTTCAATTAGAGCAGCCAAAAACTGATAAAGTGGTGTAATTCTAACTGCCTGTAAATTGAAGAACTAACCAACTTCACTAAAAACAGCAGTGCTCATTACCAAGCATGCAGAAAGCATAAAAGGAACAAGGTTGCCAAAACCACCAAGGTACCACTGTCTCAACCAGAAAAAGAGATGGTAGGAACTAGAGTGTATGAATTCAGGGCAAATCATAAAAAAATAAAAAAGAAGCAAACAGTATTATACATTTACAGATTGGCAATTACCCGTTTGAGAAACAGTCCACACCCCACACCAAATAGTAGTAGTTGAAAAGCTCATTATAGATAAAGAGCGAAAAACAGACATTGATTAATCAAAGACTTCAAACCATAAGCCTACCTGTCCTGCATAATGAAGAATACTAAATGTCCCATCTCGACCTCCTTTAAAACAGGAATGAGAGCTTAAGTGTTGGTCAAGCTTTATGGCAAAGGTCAGATCTGTAGCCTTGGGAAAGTTTGATTCCTCGTCCAACAAAGACAAAAGCCCCAGAGGTTTCTGCATGACACACAGCATTTGAATGATGTTCTTTCTTACAACAACACATACAAACACACAACCAAAAAAACAACAACAATATTTAAAGTGCCAACAGCAAAAAAAAGATACCTTCTCAAAGAGGTTCAAGCATTCTTGGTTGTCCTCAAAATCAACCTTAGCCCAGTCAATTCCATCAGCTTCATAGTCCTATGATACCATAAATCAAGAGCATTTAGAATTTTAGACCAGCGTTTCAGAAAATTGAAGTACATTGTGACATAAGTGCAAGTGAAGTAGTGAACTATATCAAAAACTTAAAGAAAATAAAGAATCGAGATGCTCCATGCCAGCCAAGAAGAAGCACAAAGTACTTGTATAATGTCACATACACCTCTATACTTAGTGTCAAGGGCTCAAAGCCGACTATTCACAATAAATCAGTTCAAGATGCGACAATCATTTTTATCTCATTTACACTAAACGACGTGGTGAAGATAGGTTTAAAACCAAATGTAGCGTACTAGCGCTAGATAGGATTCATAGGAATGAAGACAATATGTGATTGCAGAAACATGAGTTTAGAAATAGCCTAACTAGAAGTCTAAAGTTGTTCCCCTCATTGCCATCAAATTAGCATTGAGCCTCACTTTGGCATTCAATGTCTTCTTGACACATAACTACATAAGTGGTTTAACTTTCCTCTTCCAAGGGTGTAACTAAGCCCTCTGCTATTATACTTTATAATGATTCTATCCAGAGAAAAAAAAAATGTCACACTTTAGACAAGGCTGTCTGCCACCTAAAGATGAATCATCAAATTTTATTTAAATGAATACTAAGCATTCACACATCAAGTGCATTTGCTAGGCTGTTACTAAAAGGCTATCTTTCCTTAACAGCTATTGCTTATGACAACTCTACTAACCCATAAAGAGCGATATTCCATCTCCCATTAGCCAAAATTGAAAAATACACCTTGAAAGATAAGGAGGCAACTTTCAAATTTTGAAATTTGATTGTGAAGAAACCAATACATTACTATTACTATTAGCTAAAATATCAAGCATACACAAGTTTCCAAGCTCATGCACCAAGAGAAATTTAAAAGGCAAACAATTCATTAAACCTTGTGAGGATATAGTCAACAAGAATGAATCATAAAGAGGATATGAAACCTTGACAAAACCAATTAGGAATCAGCAGAAAGTTATTTGCTAAAATCCAACAGTTTAATCCATATTAGGGCTGCCTACTATAAGACTTTAATAGACACAAGGGTTGCTTACAATCCCATATTTTTTTAGACTTCATTTTCAAAATTTACTTTATATTTTGATCAAATGAATTTCTAAGACAAACCACATCCTCACTTAATTGAATTTTTTTTTAAGCATACATATTGCAGCTTGCAAGCTGTTGGATGCCTGACGCCTACCTCTTGTTCAAGTTTGAAAAGATGACGATTGAAATGCTGCTGCAACCTCTCATTGGCATAATTTATGCAAAATTGCTCAAAGCTATTATTCTGAAAGAAAAATGCAACCCATAAGCACAAATACATTAGACATAGGAAAATTTGATACACCTTTGTGATGCTGTTTAAATTGCAAACCTGAAACGTCTCAAAACCATAAATGTCCAGGATATTTATGGACCTTCCAGTCCGTTTTTTACCCACTCCAAGAGATTTATTTACTTGATCTACAAGCCAGTCAAACAATCTTCCATAGATGAATTTCGCTAATGCATCTCTAGAGTCTGTCGCCTGTAGTCATGTGATATTAACCAAGTCAAACTATTTGTTTCATTAAAAAAAATTCCTAATCTTTAATAGGTCCACATACCTGCTGTAAAGTTAACTTTTTCGCAATACTATCCTTCCCAGCTTGAATTTTACGAGTCGATAGAACCAACATCAAATTTTCTTTAGTGCAACCCATCAAACGGGCAGCAGTAGTAAGAGCTGCCAAACAAACAACACCAACAAAACTATATGAAGAGATCTCAATAAGCATTCGATAAAAGAAAGACAATGGGGGAGTTAGGCACTGAACAGCTATAAATCATGTATAAGATTTTAAATTCTCAATCTTGAGTGTTTCACAAGAATTTTTTATCTCCTCTATTCGTCCAAAGTCCAAATTTACCTGTCAAGTATCAATGCAATTCAATTTTGAGTCTCAAATCCACAATATTCAACAAAAATAATTCTTAATGTAATTCCTTGACAATCCGCTTGGTAACCATTCAGAAACTATGGGCGTGGGAATAAATTTGTAATTTTGTAATTTTGTAGAAAAGTACAAGAAATTAAAGTTTCTTCCGTGATGGCGCTAGTTCCCTTCAATTTGTCGAAATTTCTTTACAAATTTTCATATCCACCAAAAACCACCTCCTCAGTGGTAATAGTAATAAAAAGTTAAGAAGAAGGAAACAGAAGTTTTGTTGATGAGATAGCATTACCATAGAGAATATAAATTCCTTGCTAGGTTACACTCAAAAGTCAAAACCCTTCTCTCATTTCTGCCATTTCTTACTGGCTACCAAACAAGCTGTTACATGCAATCATATAACTAATAGTCATTCCCTAATTACCACGCCTTCCAAAATGACTTCAAATAGATAACTTTTACCTCTAATTCCAAACTTCAACTTTGAAACTCAATAACAATAACAACTCAACGCATTCTCAACAAAATTCATATACAAGATACCTTAATGAAGAAAATAAAGCATAAGCTATATAAAGTTCTGGACGCAAAAGTCAGATTTATGTACCTTCATTAGCCACCACTTCTACATGATTTTCGTTATCAATAACTTGAAACGATATGTTCCCAAGCCATAATATTGCAGTGAGCACTGTAAACATACTCTCCCTATCTTCTGCAAGGATTCGAACAATATCTAAAGCTTCCTGTGGGACATAAGAGAAGAACAATTACCTTAAGAATCAAGATGTTTTAAGAAAAATGGACTGTAAGATAAATCTTATATTCTTGATTAACTTCATTACCTGAAGCCTACGGAAGTTCAGTGCGTCGTCAACACTGTTAATCTCTAAGCAATCACTCTGATTAAGATAATTGTAGTCACTGGCTATTTTAATGTTTAATCTACCTGCAACGTCAACAGCAGCATTGAAATGATGATGACAACTGATAAATAATATTTGTTTTTTTAAGGAAAAAAAAAAACACTGATGAATTATAAACAGCATCTTCGTAAATTACTAAGAGAAAAAAGAATGAACTAATCTAACCTCTTAGATCAGATGGGACACCAGCGCAAAGTTGATAGAAGATGTGGTACGAGCGTTCTCCTTTAGCAAGCTGAACTACTCTTGACTGCATATACAAAATCTAAAGTAAGGAACAGATAATAATAAATAAAAAGACCCAGTATGGAACTAGCAAAGACATCTCACCTTTTCAAGTAAGACTATTCATCCGATTCATATATAGCATAAGCCACAGACAACAAAAACAAGTCAGTCAATGCAGCTTTATAACGAGAACATTCAGGAGAAAGATTGGAAAGGGGATCTCACAAGTTTGAATAAATGCACCACAGATCTTTCCTGTCGTACTGAAATGAATTTCAATCAACTTGCCCTGAAAAACATCGGGAATAAAATACAGCTTACATCATAATAATGTAAAGTAGCTCAAAAAACAGAACTAGAGTGGGTATAATGCAACTGAAGTTAAATGCTCAAATAATAAACAATTTGGTTTAACCATCAATGAGAAAAGGGATGCTTACAAATCGGCTAGAGTTGTCATTTCTGGATGTTTTTGCATTCCCAAATGCTTCTAATATACAACTTGTTTGAAGAATTTCACGTTCAATTCCATCACCACCACCACCAAGAGTAGCCAAATACTGCATTGCAACCTTTGCCGTTTCAGTTTTACCAGCACCACTCTCTCCGCTGCAAGGCAAAAAGGATGTCTAGTTAAAAATCACTAACTATTTTTGCCACATTTCAAATAGAAAATAATCAATTACTAACACGTTGACCTAGGTTATGGAGTTCCTGGAACTTGAATGAGGAACATTTTTTTTCAAAAAAAAAAAAAAATCGTCTAACTAGAATCCAAACAAATGAGTCTCAACTCACCTAATAATAATGGATTGGTTCACACCATCTGCAACAAAGAGAGATCAACATGAATACAAATACGACTGCAATCTAATGGTCAAAAATTAATCTACAAAAGTCATGATGGTATCAAACCTCTCATCATCTCATCATAAGCTGCATCAGCCATAGCGAAAACATGAGGACCATCACCAACCTTCTGCCTATATGCTGTGATATAATTGCTCCCATATATTTGCACAGATTTAAATGGATTAAATGCGATCAAAACTGGCCCTGCCTTACTCTATAAAGCCAACCCCACCACAATAGGTATGGTAAAAAGAAAAGGGTTAGGTTAGAGCTTACAAAAAATCAAATGGAAAGATGAAAATCTATCTTAAGGGAACAAAGGTGCTACACACATAAATCAGATCACGTGAATATCTTTTCTGCAAATTGCTAACAACCGAAGGCTCATTCAAATAACTAAGTTGTATTAAGTCGTCCACACTGTCAAGAATATCTGGATTGGCAGGTAGGAGCTCTGTTTTCAAGACCTTGACGACCTACAGCAATTTAAATACATCAATGATTTAACTCCAAAATAGAGCGTAGTTCTTTTCTTGACAAAAGCACATAACAAGATGTTCAAACTTACATTTCCAGATGCAAGTTGTACATTTGATTCCTCCCCTGAGATTGACTGTATCCTGCCCAGTTCCCAGTCTCCAGAAGGAAGCCGACACCACACACGAAGTTTCTAAAACAGAAAAAATGACATATAAGTTCTAAAATAAATTAACAACAAAAAGGGGGATCAGAAAAAGGCCTGCAAAACTTGGTTAATCTGTCAGATTTATGACAACTGACAAGAAAGGTAAAGCAGCATAGCATTAAGCAATCCAACTACCTAACACCTGGAGTTTTTGTGCCCAAGTATTTAGTTCCTTTCATGTCTCTTATTTGCTGTTTCTACTTTCTAGGAAGTAGAGGCATCTAGTAGTAATACAATAATTCCTTTGTTTAGTTAATCACAACATTAGACTCTGGCCAATGTACCCATTGCCCATGTGAATTTGCAAAATAGAAGAGAATGAGATATTGTAGTCATTTATAGTGTGAACAATAGCCAAAATTACTCATGATGATATCATTTTGCAACTTCCATAAATACGAAATGTTACAATTGCAAAGATGGCAGATGTATAATGAGCAAAAATCACTCTACCCCAATACCAGGTGATTGTGCATTTAAGCCTCAGACAGCACATCAAATAAGAATGTCTCTGCTAATTCTCAAGATAACAGTTCACTTCATTATCCCAACTGTATTAATGTCACGTTGCACTTCAACTTTAGTTGACATTATGTTTCACTCCGACTCTAGGTACATGAGAAAAAACAAAATGTACAAATAGGAACAGTAAAAAAACAAACATATCGATGCATTCATTGGCATCGACAAAAAAAAGGTTGACATAAAATTTTGTTGTGAACTTATCAATGCTTTTATTGACATCGGAAAAAAAAAAAAGTTTTAACAATAAATCTTTAAAATTAGGAAGTACTCATACACATAAAAATTAAAAGAGGCTTCTCAAGGATCTGCATTTAAGCTATCTAAATCTGCTTTGCCAAAGCAACAATAAAAGTACCAACACCAAAGTAAAAACAGACAGTCTTTACTATCAATCAGAATTGAATCTGCCAAGCCCAAACTTCAACATATATTGAGACAACATATAAACAAGCGGTCACATTAGAAAAAAAAAAATTGACGACATTAAATAAGTTATTCCATCAAACAAAAACTTTGTCACTTTGTTGGCATTATTTGAGTTAAGATATCAAACCAAAAAACTTGCCAATAAGTGTCGCCAATCAACAGAAGTTCTAACAATTGTACACAAAGTAAGCTCTGAAGCTTAAACAGTTAAAAATTAACTCCGAAGCTCAAACACAAAAGCAGCACCACAACCCTCAGTAAAAACAGATAATCAGCATAACATCTGTTGTCAATATTGAATTAAATACCAAAATCCTATTTTATAAAACCCTTTGATCTACAAGTTCGAAAAAAAAATAGCAGTAACGACTAATGAGTAACTTTTAGCTAACTGCTGTCACTATAACCCCCAGCTCAGTTAATGTCAAGGAACAGCAACTCTCAGCTTCCTATTCATAGTTCCAGTTATCCTATATTAGTATATTCTAGCTTAAGATTATGCCAACAATTCCGATAATTCTAAGTAACTATCCCACCAAAAAGAATGATTAAAAGTCCATTTTAATCTCAACTCATGAATCTCTTTAGGATCTTCATAACCAGTAATGTTAACATCCTCCACCAAAATCAAATTCCAATTCATCTCAACAACCCAAAACATAAAATAAGTAACTTGACGAATCAGCTCATAAATCTTATGGGAATTTCCTCAGTTCGCTCAATAGCCGTATCATGCAAGCAAAAGTAATGGAATCCCAATACAAACCTCCCCACTTCAACCCCCAATTCAAATTTTTTTTATTAAAAATCCAAACTTTCACCTCAAATTCAGGCCAACATGACAAATTTTAAAATATACCACCAATCATTCTACTACCCAGTTCACAAAATTCCGGAATATTTGATTTTTTTACATTAAACCGTGCAAAAATCAATATTCAGCATCCACATACAGCATTGAACCCCCTAATTGCTACAATCCAAATATCCAATCAAAGATCCAAACTTAAACCTCAAAAATCAGGTCAAACTTACTACATGACCAATTTCAACTAATATTCTTTTAAATTAAATAATAAATGCCATCCTTCTAATTTATGTAACACCCAATTTCATAAATTACATATTACAATTAGACCCACCAAAAAACAAACAAATCAGGGAAAATAACAACAAACATAGTAACATACTACATCAACTTAAAAAACATTCCATAAAAATCACTATCAATCAAAAAACACTAAAGAAACATAACTAATTTAATTTAATTACCTTTTTAACAAAATAATCCACATTATCTTCCCACTCAACCACAACCTTAGAACTACTAGTACCCATGACAACTTCACCACCATCATCCTCACCACCATCGCCGTCGCCGCTGCGGCACCAACTAACACTTTGACTTTCAATTTGACTTTGACTTTCAACCTCCTCCTCCTTAACAACCACCACATAAGGTGATTGATCAGATTTCACCTTCTTCTTTACCTTACTACTCCCAAAACTATTCTTCCTCCTCACACATGTGCCCACCACACCCGAACCCGGACCCACACCCATACCCACACCCACACCCGCCATTGCTGACGTCACCTTCACTCCACCACCATCATCAAAATCAAACTTTCCCTCTTTTTTGTTGTCATTTGTTTCTACTTCCATTGTGATCCCTGTCACCTTAAACCCAACAGGGAGCGACTTCCGCGATGACGGAAGTCGCGCCCTTGATATCGGCCGAGACGGCAACGCCGGAGGATTTTCCCTCGGATTGTGGTCGTCTCTGCGCCGTAGATTCTCCAACATCTCTTCCAATGAGCTCCGCGTCATTGTAGACGATGTTGACAACATTTTTTGTTTTTACCCCTGTCAAAAAAAAGCTGTTTTTAAATTTCTAACAACAATTCAAAATTAGAAACAACAACAATCAAATTAATTTGATTAGTTGTTCAAATTTTGAGAATGTAATTCAAAATTAAGGTTAATGGGGCTGTTTTTCTTGCATTTGGGTATCATAAAGATGCAATTTTTATTGCTAATTGATTGAATTTTTTATGTGGGTTTGTTGAATTCAGGTATTTGGGTAAATCAGAAAAAAAAAGGGTTTAGCAAACTAAAATTTGCTAAAAATAGGGAAATTTGTAAGAGATGAGTAGTAATAAGAAGGAAGAAGATATTAATTTGGGAATTTTTTTTTTATTATTGAATTTCAATTTTTTAATTTTTTTGGGTTTTTTTTTTTGGGATTTTTGAAAAGCTGTTGATTTGTTGGGGGGTGATTAGTATTGAAACCTAAATCTTGTGTTGGGGGAAAATTTTTTAAATTGGCAGAAAAACAAAATATAATTTTTTATTTTAGTAGTTTGGTTGTTGTGTGTCTCAAGAAAAGAAAAATGATTTGAATTTAATAATGTTTAAGAAAAAAATAATGTTTGTTTATTTGAAAAAATTTAAATTTTTACAATGTTTGATGGTTGAGGGTCCGTTTGGTAGGGTGTAAAACATTTTCAATGTAAAATGATTTTTATTGAAAATAGTTTTTCATGAAAAACAATTTTCATGGAAACAATTTTCCATTGTTTGATTGCATACTTGCATGTAAAAAAAAGTGATGAAAATAAGAAAAATAGAGGGGGTGGAAGAAGGTAGTGAGGAAAGAGTGTATAAGGAGATGAGAGGAAAATAATTTTCCTTTCATTTTGGAAGGAAAATGGTTTTTCTTCATTGTAAGGAAAAATTTACTCCCATGAAAAATGATTTTACATTCCTTTGTGTACCAAACAATGTAAAATTGGGAAATGGAGGAAAATACTTTTCATGGAAAATGTTTTACGCTCTACCGAATAGAGCCTGTATTAGACTGTATTTTGTGGCGCGTGTATAACACGTGGAGTAATTATAATGATTTTTGTTACTTTTTGGTTTTCATTTGTGTGTTCCTCTCGTGCATGCCTTTTCTAACCTTTTACTTTCATGTATTTAGGCTTTTTTTTTTTAAGATCCTTTTGATTAGGAGTTTGAATGGAAGCTTTACTGACATATGTAATTTTGAAATAAATTGCTCAATACACGCACCTAAAAAAAAAGAATCCTCCAAAATGCATGTACAAGGGAACGATAATTCTGTCCTGTCTATAATACATGAAAGTATGATGTATCAAGTATCAACATCACATTTACCTCATTCACTTATTATTTACTTATAGTTCAAGAGCTTCTATCATATATATGAAGAGACTTGAATTATAATATGTAAAATGTGCAAAACTGTGAAGATTAGTGCATTTTCTTCTTTTCTACATTTATAATGTATCATTTTCGATTTTATTAGGTTAAGCTGTAGTTTTTCTTAAAGGAAAGTAATAATTTTAATTATAAAAGATATAATTTTATATGGATAAAAGGCTATCTTATAACCTATAAAGCTGATCGAATTTCATTGCAAGATAATAAGACTACCATATATTATTTGCCAATTTATGATTTGGTCAAGTAATCAAGTCTTTCTAATATATATGAAGAAAGTAGCAAGTGAGTACATTGAATTAATAATTGCAGCATAATTTGCCTCAAGAACTTGGTAAAAAAAAATAGAGCATATATATTCATAGAATTGGGATTTCAAAGGAATGAGAGAAATAGATTAACCGATGAGAATGGTAGAGGTGTTCAGCAGCCAACGAATATCTAATGTAAACTGAGACAGATGGAGAGAGGGAGTGTGTATGTGTGTTAGAGGGCAATATTAAAGTTTAATAGTGAGAATTTTTTATACTGAGAATGACTGAGATATATATGTATGCCGGGTACTCAACCAGAAATGAGAGTGATTGAATAAGATAGATTATTAGGACATTTAATTACACTAAATTTAAGTCCAAAGTTATAATAATTTTAAAATAAATAAATGATAGCTAAATGTAGTTGAGACTTAAGATAATTAGATACACAAAAATTCGAATAATGTTCGATATTAGATATCTGAAAACCTGATTTCTCTATAAAGCTTTTATTTCAAATATGCTCTTTTATATTAAATAATCAATAATGCTTCATATGTTTACGAATTTTTCTAGCCTTATTTAGTAAAACTAAAATCCGAGAATAACATAAAATGCAATGCTTTAAATTGTCTAAAATTTGGTCCATTCCTACTACTCTTACTAAAGCAAAGTTTCTATATATGATGAATCCATTTTGCCCTTTTTTGCTCCCCTTGTACGTAGAGCACACCATTTACAAATTACAATGTCACATTGGCCCTTGTTGTTCATGATACTGATCACTGAATAGTGAACACCAATATAACAGGTCACACATTATTGAGGATCAACAAATATATGGATTTTGCTTGCGACATATTCCACCTTCTTGCAAGCTTTGTTTGTATACTTTTACCAAAACAAGCAAGGCATAATCTCCCTATAACGACACCAAGATTAGAATCATGACCAAGTGTTTGACTTCATGCATTTTTAAGTATTGTTGATCCTTGCATAGTTTCATTTGTAAAATTTTAGGCAATTTTTTTAATACAATTAAACAAAAAAATTATAAGTGTCTTTATTTAGAAATTTCTTATTTCTTATTAGGGACAAAATTTCCTCCCTTAATCATACTTAGCCTTCATGATACAATGTACAAATCTAAGCTCTCAAATAGTACAAGGATAAGCATTTATAATGTCATCACAATTATCTTTAATTACACTAAAACTCTTAAATAATGTTTGTTCATGTGACCTAACATGCTCACAAATCCTTGGAGACATAGCGAGATAGTAATATACAATATACTACACATCGAATGTGTTTTTTTTTTTGGCAAGTTAATACGGAATTAGATAGAAACTGAATAAAATGAAATTTATTAGATTAGAATTAATTGAATTGATAAAACGACGGATGAGGTTGGATTATAATGAATTGCATTAGAGGGATTGAACGAGATTGAATTAAAATGGATTCAATAGATAATATAGGATATGAATTGATTTGGTTGAATCGAAACTTATCAGAACGTATTGGAAATTAAGAACTTCTTTCCCATGAAGAGAACACACATGTAAAAATAATTAACAACTCACCAAATACGGAAGGCTCTGACATTATATTTATACGACTTTAGTATTACAACCTATAGGTGTACTATAATTACAATTACGTATGTCCTTGGCATATCCGATCCTATTAACAACCTTTATTTCTCATATGGATAAGAGATTCAATTCATTTGGATTTATATGTACAAGTTAGCAATAGCCCAATCACGTTTAAATGACTTTATTTCATGCTCTACATATTCGAGTAATGCCAGATCAGTGGAACTCGATCAATTTAATTCAAATCATTTGTTTATTTTCGGAGAACAATCCATCCGTTCAAGTTAGGGGTGAAAGTAATTCGGATTAAAACCGAAGATTGAACCAAATTGAACCGTTTTGGAGATTTGGATCGGATTTTTTTGTAATTTGGTTCGGTTTGGGTTGTAATTTTTATTTCTCGGTTTTCGGTTTAGACTCAGACTGGACCTCTCGGTGGACCGTACACCGAACTTTAGACCGAATAGTAATAAACCCTTAAGTCCACTACTTGTTAAGCAGTTATGCCCAAAAGACCAAAAGCTAGCAAAGTCCTAAAATTTTCTATCATCCTTTTCCAAAGTGTGTGTAGTATTTGATTTAGTGAGTTATTGCATAGTATTACAGATTATTACTACAAATATATTGAGCAGGAACTGTTGTACAAAAAAAAAATTCGATTGGATTGGATCCAAAATCGTAAGACCGAATGTAGGTGGAGTGGGATTGGATTCAAATTTAATTTGTATTGGATTGGTTCCAAATTTCAGAGACCAAAAATATATGGTTTGGATTTTGATTGGGCAATAATCCAAACCATAGACCGAACTTTCACCCCTAGTTCAAGCTCAATTTATTTTGGAAGAAATGAGATCGGTTCATGCCAAATATAGTTGAAAGTTGAAACGAATTGACAATATGACAGTTTTTAAGGGTTAAATTGTTGAAGTTATTACCGAACCGAAAGAAGGTTATTAATTCAACAATATAATGTATGTTAAGTACTTTTTTTTGGGTAGTTTTAAATGTATATACGAAGCGAGTACTAATTAACCTACTTAGGGCCTGTTTACTTCAGCTCAAAATCCATTCAGTTCAGTTCATTTCAGCTCAGTTCAGTTCAGTCCAGCTCTTCTCCTATTTTGCTATTCATTAATCATTTAGGCCCTGTTCTTTTGGACTTAAATTTTTGGCATTTCAGTTCAGTTTAGCTCTATTCAGTTCAGTCTAGTTCGGTCCACTTCAGTTCAGTTTAGCTCAGCTCATCTCCATTATAACTGATACTTCATTTCAATTCAGGTCAGTTCAGTTCAGCTCCGTTTCAATCCAAAAGAACAGGGCCTTAATCCTTCATAAAAAAATTTCAGTTCAGCTCAGCTATTTTCAGCTGAAGTAAACCTTAGTGTGTTGGAATATAACATTACTACCTCTCATACCCGGCAAAGTATTGGGCGGAACCGAACATAACATGATCAACTCTACTAGTACAAGTCTACGATCAAGTGCCCATACACTTTACATTAACGGTACTAACAAGAAAATTAGAAGATCCGTACTGAATTTACACCCAAAATGAGCAACTAAAATTATAGAATTATAAGTAAAGAGAAATCACAATAGTGCATGAGTACATAAAAAAGCAGCTAATTGACATCTCTAAGTAATTATTTGATCACTCATCAAATGTAGAAAAATTGCTAAAAAGGTGATTAATAATCTCTTCACGAGCCATATATTCTTTTGCCTAAGCTATCTAATAAGCTAGTTTACTAGTCTAGTAATGGGGAAATAAAGAATTGAACTATAAACTTATTATTAATGTTATTCACTTCGTCTCCTTCATAACCTTTGGTTGCTCAATTTTTATCAGCTTCTTCTACTTGGTAATCTTTGCTCATTTTTTAGCTTCTTTGGTTCGATTTCTTAATTTTTTATTGTACTAAATTTTTACTAACCTTGTTACAAATATTGTTTCCTCTGCTCATACAATACAACCAACCCGACCTTTTTTAAAACTTTTCATTCTTATTTTTCACGAAAACACTTTTTTAACGAGTATTATGATTCAAAGGAATAATTAACTACGGACTACTAATGATAAAGCAAAAAAAAAAAAAAAAACAAGCATGGTATAATATAATGTTGAGGAACCACTAGCTCAGTGCTCACATGACTGACTGGTGACAGTTTGGACCAAACCCAATCATTATTATTAGCACTATAAAAGTATAGAGTATACGTACTACTCGGCAAGTCCGCAGTATAAGCCTAAACTTTATCTAAAGTTAAGAAAGTACGAGTAGATTACTTTAAGAACCAAGACAAGACCACAACACTACAAGAGAATGTTAAGGAAGTTCTCTACTTCTCTTTCAGGGGTATAGCACATGAACTCCTCACGTTTCTTGTGATCTTGTCCCCTTGTCCCTCCCTAATAATATATGTTAATTCTTTTTTTTTTTTTTTTAAGCTTTTTTAGTTAAGGAAAGAAAATCGATTAGATTTTAATGAGGACTAATTTAAAGTAAGTGAGCAATTTTATAGATGATGAGAGGAAAATTCAAATCACGTCACATATGTTGAACTACATTTTTAAAATTATGATGTGTCAAGTACATTTTTCTTAACAAAGTATCAATATGTATACGAATGAACTTTGTAAATTTCAAGCTTGAGCTTTAAATAAATAAATAAAGCTGGTAATTGAAAATATTCAAAAATTGGTCAAAAATGTACTATAGAAATAGATATCATGCATGGAATTCACATTTACTATGTTGTGTATTATATATATAACTAGAATTTTGGCTCGGCTACAATTATCAAATATGCTTTTGTTTGTTTTTCATAATGTGTTTTTTATTTAGTGCGAAATTAGATTGCAGGGGTTGAGAGTGATCGAAACCCTAACTACCTAATTCGAAGGTTGGGAGAATGAAGGTGGTGGTAGCCTAAAAGGCAGCGAAAGAGGGATTTGTGGAGGACGAAGAAGAGGTTTGCGGTGCTAGGTTGTGGTAGGAGACGAATGGAAGGGGTTTTTCATGGGGGTGGGTGATGAAAGAAGGGGGTTACTGGTGAGTGACAAATCAACAGGATTTTGCGATCAAGGTTAGAGGGTGATGAAAGGGATTGCTAAGCATGGTGGTGGTGGGTGACAAAGCTGATGAGGGTGTGTGGTGGCGGCCGATGAAACAGGTTTGTGACTGGTGGTGGTGGACGAAGCGGTTACGTCTTGGTGTTGTTGTTGCTAGTGGTGGTGGTGGTGGTAGATGAAGAAGATGAGTAGATAAATGGTGCTGTGATGGTGGATGGGAAACACAAGGGTGGATGATGAAGGATCGAAGGGTGGATAAAGGGTATAATTGTCTTTTTAGTGGAAAAATTTACTAAAGAAGGAAAGAAATGAAATTGTTGCAATTAATTCCAAACTTTCCAGAAAGGAAATTGTTGCATCTAAAAAAACGGAGGGAAAGAGTATATATATATACTTTTCAAAATCCATTAATTAAACCATTATTTTGTATTGTATAATTATAACAATGACCAACTTGAATATAGTCTAACTCAACATGATTTCTTGTGGGCCTTGAAAATGCATCTTTAGATGTACATTGTAATTAAAATGAGTTTTTAACATGGAAATACGTACAATATCTGCCTAACCCTCTATTAGTTTGTAAGTTTGTTCTTCAATCTAGCTTGAACCAAGACTGGCCTACAAAATCACCTCTAAAAACAATTTTTTAATTAATTAATTTATTTATTTATTCATTTGTGTCGATAATAATTAAGAATCCCCTTATTATTTTGTTTTACTTTTCAAAAACAAAAATAAGTTGGATTTTATAATATTTATAATTTTTGTTGAATAGTTTTTATTCTTGCCACTTACAATTTATTTATGAATTTTGTTTGAAGCTTTTTTTTTTTTAAATTTATGAATAATTTTATGCAATTAGTGGTGCTCACAAATCTAGCGATGTGTCCTTTTATACGTCCCCATGTTGCAGCCGGAAAGATATATAATTTCTATTTTACGCCACTATAAAATTAATGCTTCCTACAAGCTGATAGTGAAGTTCTCGTTACCTTGATTGGGTCCAATTACTTGACGGCTTAAAAAGGACACAAAACTCATAAAATATGAGTATAATTAAATTTTACTTCGATCTTATTAAGTAGGCCCTAAGCAAATATATTTCGTAAAGATAATGTGCAACTAACCGAATATGAAAGCCACGACAATATATTTATACGTGTATCGAGTATTACAACCTATATACAGAGTTTATAGAGAGTTAGAGGTAGCTCAAGTAGTGGTTAAAACTTCTCTTCCGATTTTAGGAGATCCTGAGATCAATGCTTACCTCGTTTTTGTGGCTCCCTAACACACACACACACAAAAATGCGAAATTTATAATTACCACAAGTCTATAATGCTCGTCAACATACTACTCTATTACATGCATGTTACTGTATCACTCTCTCGTAATTACACCCATTTAAATTTTCAAATGTTGTAGTTCGAGTTTTAATTGTAACATTATCACACTTAAAGAATTGATTGGACTAGTAACAACTACAATATGAGGTTTGAAGTGAAACACATCATAAGACTATAAGAGTACAAGGTACGGAGAGTTGCATAAATTTAGGGCCTGTTTACATCAACTGAAAACAGTTGAAATAAACTGAACTGAATTTTTTTTTTTCTATGAAGGATTAATGATTAACAAAATAAAAAAAAGTTGAGCTGAACAGAACTGAATGGAGCAAAACTGAACTGAACTTAAATGATTTTAAGCTGAAGTAAACATGCCCTTAATCTCCAAGTTTCTAACAATTTTCATTGTACCTAGATTTTGGGTTATGTCAATTTTGGCACCTTACGAGTTACACTATAATTTATGTGATGTATGATATCCGTAACTTGGTTTTGGTCTATTTTTTATCCTATTAGATTTAGTTATGTGTTTATGTACCTTGAGATATTCATTTAATTTGTATGTCTCTCATCTCAATTTGCATGAATTTCAGGAAAATTGTGTATTACCTCTAGCTAACAAATAATGTAAAGAATTTTCTCAAATAAATGAATCATGTAAATTGAGAAAAAAACAACCTAAGGAAGTAAGGAGCAATCCCTACCAACTACGAAAGAGTTTTCCCATTCCCCTACAAATATATAGTGTTATACTATATACTATTGTTATCAAACCATGTTACCGTATCTTACAAAAAAAAAAAAAAAAAAAAAAAAAACAATATCATGGTATTTTTAAACACATCCGTTACGGAGTTCTATTTTTCGGCCAACATTTTAATCTTTCAAACTTTACGATACGATTTCTTATGACATCTATTCCTTAATTTCGCATTCTCAATCATATACCAAAAATCTGGCCTATAAGAAGGGGTGGAATTGGATTATCGTCTAAAGAAATGGAAGATTATGTTAACTACTTAATTAGGTGGTGAAGTACGTGTGTGTTGGCTTTGAGAGTTTGAGCACAGTCAATTGCACGATATTGGACACTGGCCGGATTAACTCATCTAAACTTGTATGCTCAATATATATTGGTTCATGAACCAATAATTGTGTCGAAATGGATTATATAAATTGAAAAAAATAAAAAATTATGTCATTGATGAAGTTTGTCTTTGTTTATGTTTATTTTGTCCAAGTTTTATTTGCGTAGTCTTCAATGGAACCTTCTATTTTAATATGAAATGAATAATTTTCTCATTTAATCACACAAAAAAGGAAGTACAACGTTTGGACCATAAATCAGTTAGCTTACTTAATTTAAGGGCTACTAGAAATTTAATTTGTACAATTTTTTTTTTTTGAATTGCAATGATTTTGACCGGGACTGATGATGCATGATTTATATTCGACGAAAATCGTATTCAAGTAATATTTTGTTTGATTCAATTATCTTGATTATATGCCTTTCCGTCCTAAACACACTAGAGTAGTTTAATTTTATCTTGTTTGTAAGTTTTTTGCTTATAAATCATCATCATCGATCTGATTGTGTTTATAATTGATTGTTACACTAGCTATTCATAAATGAATAAAACAATTGTTTTCAAACTTTTGGTAAGAGACAAATGTAGAGATTATTAATGGAGAAATGAAGTATTTCAAAATTTCCTTTTTCTATGAGATTTATTCAAAATTTTCAATAAGCCAAAAAGTTACTTAACAACTAATACTACAAGTAGTAGTCATTAGTCAAAGCAACGTATTGTCATGGAGTGACAACATTATCTCAAACATGACTTGCATGTCTTCTACTTAATAAATCTTAATAATCTTCAAATTGAATGGTGTGGGTGTGGCCCCCTATTTGGTGGTTATATATATATAACCTCAAAAAAAAAAAAAAAAGGCCATCAATTATCACTTTTTTAAGGGAATTATCACTTAGTTCAAATGAAAAGATAAATAGCTAAAATACTATAATCTAATCAATCAAGGAAATAATATGATCAAATAATGTATTATAAGTCAACTTAAAGTTGCCAAAAAAGCTCACCTAATTACCCAAACTCTTTTACTTGTCCTTTTCCACTCTAATCTTCTTTTTATTCATTGTTGATAGGTCATTTTGTTTGTTGTTCATTTGCTTTGTTGATTGCTAAGGGCACACACTCAATTATCCACACCACATTGTTGTTATTTGAATTATTAGGCTAATTGTGACTTGTGTGGATTGGGCGACATCAAAAATCTAAGAGTATATATGAGTTGGCTCACCGACCTAGCTAGTTTTGGGTGGCTATGTTCTACTTATTCCTTCCCAATTGTTATTGTGAGCTTAGGATTGAATACAGGTCTTTCCTACCAAGTGCGACAAGCTCAATATATCATCATTGTATCAATAATCAATTGGTTTCTTAATATATGAAAGTACAAAAAAAAAATTGTCTTGTGGTGTAATTACTTACTATGCTGCATATATATTATATATGAAACATACATATAAGTTAGTCTCCCGTCAAACCAACATGAGTAGCATTTGACTTTGGCCAACATCATGCATTCGTGCTTCATAACTAATTACCCAACAGGTGTAATTGTCATATTAAAAGTTATAATATTTAATTACGTTACAATATATGATTTTTTAATAAAAGTTCTTGTGAAACAATTTGTCAAAATGAAGTATAGATTGAAGCAGCAACTCTATCTCCAACTCTAACTCTTAAAGTTAGAAGTTCAAATCATACCGGCCAATAAGTAAGAGCAAAAAAAAAAAAAAAAAAAAGGTAAAGAAGATAGTGGAGGTGGGCTTCTTTCAATCTTTCATTATGTAGCTAGTGTGGAACCACATCATGGTAGAGTACTGATGCATACAATCAAACATGTATTAAAAAGTATTCTTTTTAAAGTAGATCACATCTAAGAATTGATGTACTCATATTTTTCATCCCTTGGAAAATAAGAGACACGTACATTTACTATTTGAATCCCTCCTTTTGGAAGATTACTTTCGTATGCATTATGGGAATGTTTATTTGCTTGGATTTTAATTCCTTGTTTGATATGTCATACATGGGTTGCCATTATTTTTTCACATAGTGAGTGATTGAGTCATATTATTAGTGATCAAATCTAGAAGTTACACACTCATACCGGATCGTAAACATGCATATAGTACAAAGGAAAAAAAAAGGGATGATTTTGAAGTTGTGACCTATCTTGTACACTACTAATTTTAATCATTGGATCAAAATATTATTAATATGGCTGGTATTTATCAATATATTATTTAAGCTATATTCTTGCTATGTTGTGAAGCGATTTTCAAAAGTAACTTAATTAGGCTTTTATTTTTTTGATGAGAAATAGTAAGTGTTTGTGATTTTGATGGGTGTTCAAGAAGGATATTTAGTTAAATCGCCACTCAAAAAGTTAACTAATTAAAGGTAAGAATGATTAGCACTACTTGTCAACTCGACACGAAACAAACAACCTGATTTAAATAGGTTAAAGTTTAGGAATTTGACCTATTTAGGTACATGGGTTGACACAATACATCCTATATACTAAACAAGCTAGGTTAGAATTGGCGAGGATCCAACCCATCTAAGCGACATGAAGCTAACATGATTTGAACTAATTACAAACTACTTATATCATATGCCTTAACTTGCTAACTCGATCCAAAATTGACACTAATTAGCGGGTTCGGGTCAAACAAATTGTCATGTTTAATTAAAGTGGGTTTACAAAATATAACCTGCTTATTAAATAAGCTGGGTTCGGCTTAAAGGGGTTCAATCCAATAATCAATCTGACATGGACACAACACGACATAATCTATGAAAAACTCCTATACTATAATAATAAATTATTGTGAGATTGTCTTACAAAAGACTTTACCTTTTGACAATGGCTAACAACTACTATGATTCAACATATACTGGTTTACATGATTAAGATCTCGGCTTACTAGTTAAGATTTAGAGTTTGTGTACGATAGATCATAATGCCCGATCATTTACCTACACATAGTTGCTCACTTGCTCCTATTGAACAAAAAAAAAAAAATCATTTGAACATTATGAATGGAGAGTTCAAGACCATGGCCCAAAGTTAAAATAATCAAATAAAGCCCATAATTCCAAAACCACTAACTAACTAACTAAAAAATTACCTAACAAAACCTCCGTTTTTTTTTTTTAGGGTTTTGCGTTCTTCAATTTCTTTCTCAACTTCAGTAAATCAATCAACAATGGCGAAAAACAGAAACAAGAAGAAGAAATCCGATAATGTATCCATGGATACCACCGAAGTTACAGTCACTGATACACCTCAAGGTTCTTCTTAATTTTTTAATTTATAATTTTATCAAATTTGGGTTAATTTTGGAATTAATAATTAGGGTTTTGCGTTTTCAATTAATTTGGGGATTTTTAATTTGGCAGCCATGGATACCTCGGAATCAGTAGGAGGGATCTCAAATACTTTAACCAGGTTCAATTTCATTAATTTTTATGATTAATTTCCATTTTTTTCTGCTTAATTAACTTCTAATTTATGTAAAATTAGGGTTTAATATAATTAATTGATTGATGCATTACTTCTTTCAAGTGAAAATCGTAGGTTTAATGGGTAAATTTGCTTATTTTATTTTATATTCTGTTAATGCTGTTTAATTTGGATGATTAGGCATTGTTGATTATGAATAGTATGATTTTTATTGTTAAGGATTTGGCTTAATATAGCTTGATGTTTTTTTTGTGATTGTCACTAATTCAAGTGAAGAAGGTCTTTAATTTAATGGACAACTATGATTTTCTTGTACTTGGTTGTAATGCTATTAAATAAATGATATTTTTCACTTTCACTCGCAATGATGCAAGCGAGCGAAAGTTGGATTTAAACGATTTGGTTTGGTTTTAGGATACCTCAAAAAAGTGGATATCGAGTATTTGATCATTACTTTCAAGAGAGGGAGTACCTCCTTATAAGACGAAGTATGCGTTGGCATGAATAAAAATAGAATTGAGTTAGTAGTTTGCTTGGGTGCTAGCTAGTAGCCTAGCAATTGGGTGATGGTTCGATTGCGAACGAAAATTTTCCAATTGAGGATGTGATGTTGCTCAAGTTTGAGAATGTTGCTTTATAGGCTTGTACTTGGTCCTATTGTCCCATTTTTTCATATTTTTTTCAATAGTCTCCATCTCAATCTAAGTTAGCTAATGGTGAGTGGTGACGTGGTTGTGTTTCAAATCTTCTTAGCAACTCTAATAGTGGGATCCAGATTAGGCATTCCTGCATTGGTAGTGTGACTCTCGTGTTGTTGAAATCAATCTGTCTTGTAACAGTGATAGGACTACAGCTTAATTTGTGAGTATAGCTTAAATTTTGGTGATGCTATTGACCTTCTTTTTTCCACTTCTATTGTTAGATGTCTAAGGACCTGTTCATATGGCATTCGGTATGTAAAGTGTTGTTAAAGTTAATTTGATGGGAGTAGTTAATTACTCGTTGCCTCCCTGCTAGTTGTGGGGCGTCATCCTTTGAATGAAGTATATAAGCCAAGTTTGTTGGATGAGAAGTTAGGTACTCCTTGTAAATGGTGTGATCTGTATTGCTCTTCTACTCACTAAAGCCTTAATGAATCCCATACTGTGTCCTCCCCCAAGCTACCCGGCAAGATATGAGCGTGGTTATTTGTTAGTTGATTGAGCGAATTTTCTATGTGACACTGTTACTTTGTTAATGCCTGGGCATTCTACTTTTGAAGTCTTCTAATTATTGTTATTTATCTTACAGGAAAGTAAAGGGGGTCCAAATGAAGAGATCACAGAATGTGAGGAAGAAGAAAGCTGTTGCAAAAGCAGTTGCTAAAGGCGAGAAACACAACGAAAAATCCTTGAAGTTGGAGACGAAGAGAATGAGAGTTCATTCTGCAAAGTCTCTGTATGACTGAATTGATATATAGAGTTCTTGCAGAAATTAGAAGCTTCTCTTAGTTGGTCAATGAGCTGTGTATGGAGATCTCATGCACAGTTGAACCTGACATTGAGAGATGTGAGAATTTTTGCTCAAACTTTTGCTCTAGTTACTGTATAGATCTGTTATAGCATAGCATGACTGTGTTACCAAGTTTATATTTGAATCCCATATATGGAGTTTTGATCATATAATCTTGTACTCTTCTTTAATCTTGACTTAATATATATACGCTTACGACTTTATATGGCTCCAAAAGATTTTATATGCCTATATTTTATAAAAGCATCGTTTGATCAAGTGGCCATGCATCATTACAATATGTGCTATCTCTGTTTTTCAACGAGGTAAAGGGTGCAAACCCTTAGAGTTCATTTTAATTAGTTCATGTTTCGCAGACTCGTATTCTAGGCATCAAAGTTATCTGTCACACAAAAGGCCATAGTACCCCGTTTAAACCAGAACTTGCATAGTTTCAATTGCACAAGGATATTAGAAAGCCATTGATACCTGCAACATAGTAATTATAATCCATGCCCTATAGCTTGACTTTCTCACTTTGATATACAGAGTACAAAACTTGCTCATGAGCATATCAAATGAATTTTCTAATTTTCTTGAAAATTATCCTTCTAATCCGGAAAACGACAAATATACTCCCCATTTTACTCTCAAGTCTCAATTACCCTAAATTGCCAGTTGATATACAAAAATAGAAAATATGTCAATTCAATGTAAAATTTCATTACTTTACACGAGTATTTAGTTTCCCGGTATTATTTTATTTATTATTATTTATATTTATTTTACACTTATATAACTTTTTATTTAATTAATTTTTTAAAAAAGGTCTTTTCTACCTCTAAACCACTAATCTTGTTTGGAAAAAAATTACAAGTAATTTACTATTTATTTTCACTCCCCACCTTCCACAATATTCACAATCACTTATCCATTGAATTTGTTACATTTAAATAGGCCAATGCAATGAATATTTCAAATCTAATCACTAAAGGAAATAATGTAGTAGTTATTAATGATATTAGATGTGTATAAAGAACATGGTTGCTAAACGCAATCTTACGTAACCCGCTAAATAATTGTTGATTAATTCTAGAACTAAACAATTTTTAATTCAATTATTGTTAACCATTAAGTTAAACAACCTGCTGATTATCTAGCTCATAAAGGTCATAACTCATAGCTATCCTAATGTAACTATTTGGTTTGATGTAGATGATTTTTTTTAGATTTAATTGTTCGAAATGACACTTTTAATAATCTTAATGAGTGAAGATAATCAATTTTTCTTTTATTGATAAAAATACGAATGGGTAACATTTTTGTCTAATTATAATAACTAAATGTATTCATGAATAATTCTATTTCAAATAAAAAAATTATTTTAATAATTTCAACTTTGTGCATGAATAAGGCCCTTTTTTAGCTTATTTTCAAATAAGTAAAAAAAAAAAACTTAATAATGATATCCAACACTGTTAGTATTAAATTATTAATTCAATAATGAGGAGAAGAGTTAAACCAGTCCAAAGTAGGGGTATGCAAAAAATTTCAATTCCGAAAATCCGGATATCTGGTTTGGTTTTCTGAAATCCGGAAATCCGAACTGAATATATGATCTTAAAAACCGGATGTCGGATGGAACTGGAATGAAATTTATAAAATTTAGATTCTGGATTCCTAAGAAAAACAAAAACCAGAGATCCGATTTTTCGGTTTTCTGATTCAGTTTTTTGAAAGGATAATGAAGTGGTTTATAAGAGATTTGATTAAAAAAATTCGGATATGGAATTTTAGATTTTCGATCTAAATTTTCTAGATATCAGAAATTTCGGTTTCGTAATGAACGCATAATAAAATTTTTAGATTCTGAAAATTCAGATGATCGGAAAAATTTCGGTATTTGAGTTTGCACACCTCTAATCCCAAGGAAGTTACATTCTTCCGATTATAATAATATGAAAAGTAATTTCCAAATTTATAAACTAATTCCAACGTTACATCGATATGTGAAAACTCGTGGAGTTCTCCGCACGATCCATTACAAATTTTGTTCGTTTGCTAAATTGACATTGGCAATTTTCAACATCATTCTTCCAACCATTTTTGCTAATCAAAGTAGCTCGCCATCTTTCAACTTGCCTCACTAGCAATACCGCAATTTCTGTAAGTAATCTTTCCTTTTTTTTAAAATTTATTTTGATGATCATTTAGAAAATAGGTTATTTCTAATTCGAGGAAAGTTGGTATTTTTATGAGTTAATTGCATGTAATTTTCATTTCTAAGTTGTGGGTGAGTTTTAAATTTTCATTTTGGTGTCTTTTTTTAATGGGGTGGAATAAAAATGGGTCAATTGTTTCTAAATTTGTTTTTTTTTTTTTTGTGTATATATTTTGGCTAAAAAATTGTTCAGATATGATATATGAGCATTTTGTTTGCTATTTTAGGAGAAGTTTCTTTTATGGAGTAAATAAAATTTCTGTGTTTGGAAGATTGTAGTTGTGATTGTGTATTAAATATGTTGTTTATGATGAATTCCTTTGTTGGAATCAAAAGCAAAATCATCAATGTTTTGAATTTGATCTCATATTGTGGATCTCACTTAATCACAGTTGTTATAATGCAGTTTTAGGCTAAGTACATCTGTACTTAGTACTTTCATGGACCTTTCAGTAAAACCCTAAAACTTTCCCGGATTGCGAAAAAGCGGATTGTTATGAAGCTAATACATTTGCTCCTCATTGTCAATCCCTGTGTTTGTATAACCTAAATCTAAGTTGATGGTTCTTGCTTTATTGTGGAGTTAATGTAAGGTGGTCTATTAAGATTCTATTGATAGGAAGCATATAGAACGGTTTTTCATTAATATCATTCCTTTTTCGCACCCCGCCGCATCCTACTAAATTTTACTAGTTGGATCAGTTGTTGTGTGTTATGTCTCCGGAACAATGTCACGAATTCACGGTTTTGCAATAGCTTGCACTTTATGGTACCTAGGTTTTTCACCCATGGCTCCAGACTTTGTGTTGGCTTTATTAGAGTACATAACTAGCTTTCGTCTGCCCTGCTATTATTGGCACCCCTATTACTGCAGAAGTGTGTTGGATTTCTGTCGTTGGACTAAGGTTCTGTTGAATAATGTTTTTCCATTAAAGTGAACTGTCCATCTCATTTTCTAGAGAGGTTGGGGGACGGGGGTGTGGAAAAAATTTCAGCATTTGCAATTTTCCCATGAGGTAGACTTCAATGCTGAAACTTCAATTTCGTGCTTGTGTTTTCACTTGCAGATTTTATCCAAACGGAGTGTCTCATATAGAATATGATGCTGATACAAAAATTCTTTCTTCAAGGAACTGCTTTTATTTTTTATTCAGGTATGCTTTGCAGCTTTTAGAGACGAATATGTTAGTGTTAGCTGGTTTTTATTTTTTTTAAGCTGTTTGCTCTGTTTCAGTTTGGGTGGATAAAATTAATTTGAAGAAGAAAGAGAAGGACATGTACAATTTAATTGATAGTTTTCTTGTTCTGTATTTCTGTATCTCTAATATCTTTTCAAAAAATTTCCTGTGCTGGTTTTTGGCCATGACCATGGCCATGATCATGATCATTGTCATGGTGTGGATTATGATGATATTTTAAAAATGTCCAGCTTGCTGCTTTAAAAGAGTTGCCCTGTTGGAAAGAGATGATTACTTGTCAAAATAAATCATATCTTTCTCTAAAATGCAGGTAGAAATAATGATAAAGTGAAGTCTAGGTGGCATTTCCCGAAGCCTTTGCTTGTTTCTTGTCAGTATGGCTAGAACTTAAAAGGCCAATTTAGCTCTACGAAATGGCTTAGCAAAATTAATTCTGTTAAATGTGCATTATAATTTTACCAACTACACTAATTTGACAAATGGGAAGGTAATGAAGAAAATCCTTTGAATCCCTCATTTTGTTAGAATTGAAACATGAACATGTTGCAATTTTCAAGGTTATTCATGATCTCAGATATTAATTGATGTTCGTCATAAAGACCGGCATACCTATGCTTTTCAATTTGGCGCATCTATTTTCCCAAACCTTATTTATTAGTGTAACCCGCTGATGTGATTTATGTAAAATCTATGGCATGTTACGTTCTGCGGTACTGCAGGATAATGCACTTCCCTGATACATGAATGTTATGCCCCCACGATTGCTATTGCTGCATTGCCGTTATATCTCTAGCAAAGTTCTTGATTCATAGAGTCTAAATGTAGTTTTAGTGGAAATTGTTAGCCGTTGTGTTGTATTTTAATTTTATCCTGTTATTATGCATGATTTTGGGTAATTAGTGTGAACACGATCTTGGAGATAATTAGATAATTAATTACCATATAAAGCCACTAACAATTTATATTGTCCTTATCTCTGTTCAAATGCCCCTCTCCCTAATCTTTCACACATCCTGATTTACGTTATATTTAAAATTTTGAAAAAGCTTGTGTTGTTACACAAATGAGTTGTCTTTAGTGGGATCCCTTTTACATTTATTAGTGGGTAAATTTTTATTTGCAACCTGCTCATTTTCCACCTCTGTTTTTCTTGTGTAATTTCTCATCTTGGGCTAATTTGATGGCTTCAAGCATTGAGAAATGCAGTTTCTGTTATTCTGTTGTGAGTGTTCCCCAAATTGGATGGCGTCTCAAGGATTCTACCTATGCAAAGCTTTGTGTACCTTGCGCGTAAGATATATTCATGGATACTGGGTTCTAACTTCTAATATTTTATACGGATTACCTTTTATTTTGTGTTTGTATTTTCTTCAACTTCCTTGTGAATTATATGTCCTTAAAAATTACCTTGAAATCGTTTCTTTTAGATGGCTGAAATATTTTTGTATATACTTGTTGGTTATTATAGATTATAAGTTTTAAACTGAGATTGGGTATGTCTCTTTTGATTGCTCCTTTCACGTTGAGTATTCTAATTTATCTCTTATTTCTGGAGTCTATTAAATTTATTTTTGTTTATTTAATCATTTTTTTTCATCTATGCCGTTCTTATCTCTTTGGTGTCTTTGTGGTTGATCTTCACGTAACTCGTGTCCTTTTTGTAGTGATTTACTGATTTGGCTTGGGCTAATTGAGGAATTAAGGGTTATCTCATCTGAAAACACACACTCCATAAAACATTCCTTTATGCGTTTCCACTTTTTATAGTTCTCTCTCTTTCTTTTGCTTGGATCTAGGTGATGCTCAATATTTCAGTGACATACATTGAGTGAAGCTTATTGTATTTACTATTTTCACGATCATTGTATTTTCTTGGGATGTGTAACGTTTTCACATCAACAAATTAAAAACCTTAATTCCAAAATAATTTAAAAATGGCTAGACATGAAATTATAAAAGGAATTGCTAAAGTCATATACATATATCCTCTTCCACCATTCTTTTCTACTTAATCCAGAATTCCCAAGCTCCAGCCTCATTTCGCCAACAAGCATTCTTATAGACGCTGTTTTTGTGTTCATCCAAGATGTGTAAAGTTTGTGGTGTGTTCGAATTTGAGCTGATGTTATATTGTTAATAGGCAAAAGAAATTATATAATCTTTTGTTCCTTGGTATTTACCAGTGTAATTGGAAATTTTATGTCAAATTCATTCTTAATTTTGACATTTGAGTATTTTTTTCACATTAAAATTTTGGTTTTGTTCATGAATGGATTAAAGATACAAGAACATTCTGATTAAAATCAGTTTCTAACGATAGCTGCTAAATTTTCTGTGTTCCAAATGTTATACTCCTCTTTGTCCCAAATTACTTGTTTTATGCTACATGCTACATTTACTTTTTAAAGCTCCAAAATTACTTGTTACATATTACTATTTTGTTGTCTTCCAAAATTTGAGTCTTTGATCATATTTTTCACTTATTTATAAGGAAGTTGTTATCTGATGGGATATTGTTAGTTCTGTTTTGATGAGTGTTTGCGTAAAGCCAACTGTTTTTTCAAAATAGATTCTTATTTATACTTAATTAAGACATTGATGATCGACGGTATGTTGCATTGTAGATTAGCTGGTGTCTTTTGTATACTGCTATAGATGATAACAAACATTACTATGCTCAAAGTCGTTGTGCCAAATGCAACGGACTATACATAGCTTTAGTTGTTGAGTATGTTGACTGTGGTGAGTCCAAAAAGCCTCCCATTTGGTGATAAACTTGGGCCTTTTGATTTCCTAGCTAGCTACTTAGTGGTGTATCAGTTATTAACAGGTGATAATCATAGAGATGGTATGAAATCTAGATTAGTTGATATGCAGTCACTTAAATATGTAGGGCTAGATGATAAATACTTCATGGTAAGGTTCAAGTTGATTATATGTCCATCTGGTCAGCTAAATGTTGCAGCCACCTTTAGGGTATTTGATCTTGATGCTAAGGCGAAGAAAATTCCCAATGTTGGACACTAAATGAGTTGAGTAAATAGAATGACTTTTTAAGGAGATAAATTAAGCTGAAAACCTAAAGCTGAAGCATTGTCGACAAGTTCTTTCTGGTATTTGGGTCAATCAATATTGGTCAATGAGCTGCTTTTTGATCAATAAAAGCTATCAGTTTTTTAATCTATGTTACTTATTCTCCTCACTGCACTTCTAGTACTTGTGTCAAAAAAGGGGAATACACCGTTGGTTTTATGTTGAAATTTTTAATAAAAAGGTCAAGTATGATGCATAAACTCATGCCAGACACTAGCAGTTGATTGTAATGTTGAATAAAATTTTTAGTAGCTGAGTTAATTTATGTAGTATCTTCTTTTTTGAAGGGACACATCTGAGAAGGAAACTAATGATATGAATGGCAAAGCTCACTTTTGCTTTACAATTGTTGTTAAACGTTGCAATTATTTTTTTTTTGATTGTCTTATAGTTTTTTGAGCATATGGATCATCTTCATTAATGGTTCTATCAATATTTTTGCAATGCAGTTCTGCTTTTACGGATGGAACCTTTTGCCCCAAATATCATAAAGGGGAAAATGGATGGAGAAAGTGTGATGAATGTGAAAGGGTGAGTTAAAAGAAAAATTGTTTTTTGCTGGTTTTTGCCAATAACAGATGTCGGCGTAAAGAGTTAGATGAAATTTTTGAGAAAATATCAATGGGATTGTAACATGTGATATTTATGGACAGGAACTTCATTGTGGATGCATTATGGCACTCCATACATATGAATTGAATGATTTGACCGGTGTCACGTGCAAAGAATGCCTTGCAAAAAAGAGTGTTGTGGTATGCTATGGCTCTGACTTGGGATTCTTTTTCCATTTTTTCTCCTCTGGTATATATGATTGCTTTGAATTTAGCCTTTTTTTTTAATTTCCCATGCTAATAGTAGCTTAGGTTATTGGATCATTTTTTATCTGCATGGTTCCATGTCCATGGTTTATAATTTAAGTTTTGAACAGAATGATAAGAATACACAGTAACTGATATTACCGTAATAGTATAATTATATGCTTCATATGGAAGATATTGTACTGAATACTGATAGGAACTAAGATTTTTGATTTCCGACATAGTCATAGTTTTCAAATTAAGCTCTGAACAATTAGATAGGACACTAGGAACACATGGTAATCGGTAATGGTGATGGCAATGGTTTGAGCTAATAGAGATTGGTCATGCTTCCACTTAAGGACTAATTTGCAATCACCATATAACTCGTCATAATTAGCTTAATGCTGTATGCTAGAATTACTAATTCCATTTTCTATCTCATTCATGTTGACTGATAGATTTTAAAAAAGATTGGTAGTTGGTACAAGCTAACAATGCTTAATCTTCTTCAAATTTAAAAAAAGGTGTGATACTTGTAGGCTGTAGCTGAAGATGTTGATTTAATTGATCCAATTGTTATCATTTGCTTGCTGTTTTGTTTGTAACTTTATATATTTATTCTTAGGTCTCCTATTTCTCTTTTGAAGGGATACCTTCCTACGTCTTTGATTGCATCTCAAAGAATTTTTTTTTTCCATGAATTTTTTTAACATATAACTTATGTGGAATATTAGTTTTGTGAAGATGTACTGCTTACGAACTTACGGTCTTGCAAACATTGCCTTTGGATAAAATTCGTGAATCTTTCTGAGGTGTTTATATTTCAAATTTTCAATTGCATTTTTGCATAGAATAATAAAATTTTTGGTAGCCACATTTTATATATTCGAAATTCTTGAATTGTGGTAAAGAACTACATTGTCTAAAGTAGGAGGATTATGATGATAAGTTATTAAGGTCATTGCAACTCTTACATGTATTATTAATGATAGAACATCGTTTTAAAATCCTTGTAGTGTTTCTTGAAAAGACAAAACACACTCCCAACTTGTTATTTTTATATGGTATTATGGCATATACTTCCCTTTTGAAGACATTGCTCTCTAATCACAAAACAACAAAACTGTTGGTTAGTAGTCCGTTGTAGAACCATTTGTTTTGATTTTCTTCGAAAACCTACATAGTAGATAACTAGATACTTCACCTGAATTTCCTCTTATACATAAATGTTATTGCCGCACATTGATAGCATGTGGATTTATAGGTTGTCAGTAGTTTTTCTTTTCTGTTTTTTATTCCTATTTACATTTAAAGCCAAGGCTTTTGTCCTATTAGAGACCGTTAACTTCCAAATCAAATTCAGGAAAAAGTCACAGGAGGAACCCTCTTAGTGTTACAGTCAGTACCCCACTTATATAGGAAACAATTGCCAGATTCAAAAGATCACTTTTTAGTTTGCATTAGGTTGATATATAGCTGCTACATGTTCCAATGTTTTGAATTGCAACACTTTTTTGGGAAGTTTCAAATAATTGCAACGTTGTCAGTGCACTGCTCATCACGTGGGTTCCTTAAGTATGCTGATTCCCAGTCCTACTTAATGATGCAATTATTATTGAATGGATGAATTATTTACCTAAAAAATTGAATTGGTTGAATCTGTGATTTGGATTTGAAAGGTTTCCCGGTTTTCCATGTACGAGTGGATTGCATGATAATTTTCCATCTTAGGGTATCATGACTTTACCTAGAGCTGACATCATGGCAATGAGCCATGTTATTGTGTATTTAGGAAGTTTGATATATGGCTCAAATAGTGGAAGAGTTCCATAAATTCCGAATTGACTAATGGTTACCAAAAGAAGTCATCGAGTTAAGTATGGAAATAAGAAGAAATGAAGCAACGTTTGAACACTAGTTAGCATAACTCATATTACTTACCAAAAGAAGAGCAGGAGCTAATTCAACATTGCTTTGGAGAGAAGATGATGAGAATGATTAAGATAAAGTGAGGAATTGCAATAGTTACCGAAGATCTTTTGCATTTTTTAGGATCAAAATTAGCTTTATTTATTTAACCTCTTAGAAAATAGCAAGATTTTGCTTTTGTTGCTTATCATTGATTCTCTCTCCCTCTCTCTCTTGTTCCCCATCTCCTAAAGCCTAAAGGAGAAAAACCTTTTCCATGTAACCTTCTATCTTGCCTTAGCTTATTGCGATTGCAGTTCTTTGGAAATACACGACATGGTGTTTTACTTAGGGGTTTTACTTGATTTATCAAATGTTCACTTTTCATTTTAGCTGAATTTCGTTTTTTTTCTTCCTATTTTCTTATTCCGTCTTTGTTGGAATTTGCGTAACTCATGGTTTGCTATTTCCTTTCAATTGTTGCATTCGTTTGAAGTAGAACTTGTGAAAGTAGGAATCCTCTCTTTTGCATTAATTTGGTTTTATAATAGAGAAGTCCACGATGGAAGCTATCTATTTGCTACAGCAAATGGTGGAGTTTTATGAAGTGCAAAAGAGAAATCTGCCCATGAGTTTCATAGTTATGGTATATTGAATAAGTTAAAAATATGTTCAAGGTGTGACAATGAATACATTGACTTGTGGATGACAAAAGGTTTTCCTCTAATTATTGGGCTGCACCAAGAATTTGTGGTAAGCGTTGTTCAATAGGGAAAAGGTGGAAAAAGTTGGAATCTCGAGGATTTACATTAAGTCACAGAATAAAGGGTTGCTTTTAGTGGAAAGGAGTCAAAATACTGTCAAAGCAAAGATGTAGTAGCATTGGATTGCTAGGAGTTGCTCACGAGTGACTGAGTGAGTGCTTTTAGTATCTTGGATTCATTGTATAAAAAAATGGATATATTGACCAAAATGTGACTCATAGAGTGGAGAGCAGGGGTTAGAGTGTTGTATGACCACAACTTACCTTTAAAGTTAAAGGAAGTTATATAGGAAAGATATAAGACTAGTGTTTGTGTGGAAATTGGAAAAGAAGGTTAAGTGTCTAAGAAGGACCACTTTAAGAGGATTAGAGTTGTTGAGATGTATTTGTTGATATGGATGTGTGGGAGTGCTTGAAGTGAATTAGGATTTAAATTATTTGGAAGAAAAGTTGGAGTTGGAGTTGTGGATAGAATAATGGAAAACCAATTAAATTGGTTTGGGCATGTTAGATACAAGATGCACCGGATGATAGTAAAATGTTGGGATCATGGTGATCTTAATTGGACTTGTGGGGAACTGAAAATTACATAGATGTAAGGAGTTAAGAAGGTTATGAAATTCTTATATTGGCTTTTCCATGTGGCACTTGATACAGGTATAAATCGTTGTTGCGTACAAATAGTGGTAATTTTTATTACAAGTTGAAGTGCATCAATTATTACATGTTAAAATTCCTGAACCGGGACGGCAATTGATCATGGGAGATGGAGGGAAAGAGTATGATGAATTACTACATGTGCCAAAATATTGGTTCACGTAGCTGATTGCACTTGTGGGATTAAGGATTTGATTGAATCTAGTAGTTTTAGATTTAGACTACCGTCATTCACAAGAATTACACCATAGGGCGAGGACTGGATCCATGTGTAGCTTAACCCTAATTACCATCCCCAATGCCAAAGGTGTGGTGTTGTCTTAGTCCGAAGGCAAGCCGTGCTCAAGCCAGCGGTTACGAGTCTCACAAACCTCCTCCACTTGAAGAGGGTGGTGTCCTCGTCAGGAAGTCCTTTAGCGTGTCCTCAAACTGCCACACTTCTGTGTCTCGTTCCCAAGGAGCTTCTTCTATGGACCTATTCTTCCATTGCACGACAGTTCTTCTAACTCTGGCCATTTTCTCTTCAGTCCAAAATTTTCTTAATATCTCTTGTATTGCTGCCGAATAGTTGGAGGGTTTAGCGCAAGCACATCCTCGTGTTATGGTTTGACGACGCAAAACAAGGTAACCTTTCATAAAATTGCAGCCAAACGACATTACATGGAATTTAAATGACCTAGTGAGTTACACAAGTAGTTGTTGCTTCACCCTCTTTTATCTGAACTTGCCGATCTCCTAAACGTAAGTCTAGCTTTGTAAAATAAGTATAGACTAAAAGCTTGCTGTGCAAAAAACAGAGACTCAGTAGATTCCGCAGGATGTAAAATGCAAAGAACTAAAGAAAGTCTGGTTGAAGCTTAAATATATCTTGTTTACAGCCTTGATCAATTTTGCTTATTTCAATGTAAAAGGGAGGTTGAGGTGTATCTATTTTGGCTTTCTTATTGGAGAAGGGAATCAATTAGCAAGGAATAGGAGAATAGTGGTAGGAAAATGTCCGTTTTTCTTATTATTGCGTGCCTCGTTGTTATTCGATTTTGTCTCATTGAAGGGAGGAAATTCTGCCATATCTTTTTTGTCTCTAGCAACTAAGGGATTTGCTTTTCATTCTCAATCTGTCATCTTACATCGCCGATCGAATTTCATGACTTTCATTTTTCTAGATTCTAATTTCTTTTTTGATAAAAAGTTATTAAAAAACCAGAAATGGGATAGGGGTTGGTATTTAGGAGAAGGAAGTGGGAGAGACTGCAGTTGTGGTTGCTTAGGCAAGAAGAAAAAAAGTATTGGTGGGTTTGGGGAGAAAATAAATGAAAGGGTTAAATGCTAGTGTAATCTTTGTCCTAATGTGTCCTTTGACTTTTAGTTGGTGACTTGGTGTTACTTCTTAGTGAAAATGGCATGTATAAGTTTGTTCTGTTTTTGTTGTGATTGGTTGGTAGTTAGGTACTTTAGCCCAATTTCCTAACAACTTATAGTTAGTTGTCTAATGAAGTCATTGTAAGATTCAATTAAAAGTTTGAGGTAGTGTTACTCCGAGTGATGTTGTGAGGTAGTGTTGCTCCGAGTGAAGCTGTGAATAGTTTCAATTAAATGAATAAAGTATAGATCACCACAAAATGGACACAAAAGGAAACTGCTCCTACCCATGCTCAACACAGGAAGTTGTGGCCTGACCGGTCTGGTGATCTCAAAGATTATTTCTCAAGAATGCGGCTACATTCGAGGCTAATTCCTCCAGATTTCTTCCCTATTAGAAGTTAAAAATCCTAGCAAATTCTAAGATGAGATGATGTCGGCCCTGTTTGGTAATTGGCTGGAGCTATTGGCTGTTGGGTGTTTATATTGACATGTTTGACTGGCTGTGGCTAGTTTGTAAACATGTTTAGTAAATTTGGCTGGTTCTATTATTATTATTATTGTTGTTGTCGTCGTCGTTGTTGTTGTTGTTGTTATGGTTATGGTTATGGTCATGGTTATGGTTATGGTTATGGTTATGGTTAGGGTTAGGGTTAGGGGTTGGGGGTATTGTTATTGTTATTTTTATTGTTATTGTTATTGTTATTGTTATTGTTATCGTTATTGTTGTTGTGTTCTTTATTGTGTTATCGTTACTGTTACTATTAGTATTAGTATTACTATTATTATTATTATTACTATTATTACTACTACTACTACTATTATTATTATTGCTGCTCTATTTTTCTGCTAATTAGTTTGGCAGTATTGCTGTAGAGTGTAGACTTGTGGTAGTTTGGTTGTTTGTCCCCTTTTTCTTTTTTGCTTGCTCCCCCATCATTCGCTGCCATCTATTAACATTGCTTTCATATATTAACCTTTCTGTTCTCATTTACTTTTCTCTCTCCCCTAATGCCAATCATGGGTCGTGGTCTTGTGGATGGTGATTCGTGGGTTTTAAGTGGTGGTTCGTGGATTGTAGATCTGGAATTTGTTTTTTGTGGTTCAATTGTTGGAGGTTATGACCTTGTGGGGTTGGAAATGTTGGGCATGGAAGTGCTTTAGGTAGTTCGTGGGTTATAGATGGTGGTGTCAGTTAGTGGAGGTAATGATTGTCGTAGGTGGGTGGTGTCGGTGAAAGCAGTGATTGACTGATTGGTGGTGCCATGGTGGTAAAATGCAGAATTGGTAGAGTTCGTAAACTAGTAGATTAGTTAGGGGTAGGATGGTAAATTTATGAT
This sequence comes from Suaeda aralocaspica, assembly GCA_016808085.1. Taxonomy (NCBI): domain Eukaryota; kingdom Viridiplantae; phylum Streptophyta; class Magnoliopsida; order Caryophyllales; family Amaranthaceae; genus Suaeda; species Suaeda aralocaspica. Next base: position 3,250,944 of record PYUH01000238.1, on the reverse strand, counting down.
TAAGAAGCCAACAGCCAAAAGCCATAGGCGGTGTTTGGATTTCAGCTTTTGGGTGGCTTTTTCAATGGTTTTTGGTTGTTGGCCTTTTGGGTTGGTCAAACAGCTAAGGAAAGTGTTTGCATTTTGGCTTTTATGTTAGCTTAACAGCTGGCTTTTCAGCCAAAAAGAAGAAGCTGCTAATACAAGCTTTTCTAATTTGGCTTTTGGCTTTTCACTCAACACTTGACAAAAATACGCTTTAGTAAATTAGTTATATGTGTATTTAAAGTTGATTATAAATGTCCTTAAATATCATTTTACATTATAATAGCCAACGGCCAACAGCCAAATTATCCAAACACATCTAAAAATACAAGGTTGGTCAAACAGCCATAAATAAAGCCAATAAAAGCAGCCAGTCAAACAAGCCAACTAAAACAGCCAGTCAAACAAGCCAACTAAAACAGCCAAGAGCCAATAGACAAAATCCAAACAGGGCCATAAGCTACTCCCACTAGATTTTGGCTTTTGGCTGAAAAGCTGGCAAAAAAGCCAATAACCAAACACCAAATTTGGCTGTTTGACCAAAAAAGCTAGCAAGCAGCTGGCTGAAAAGCCATTTTCCAAACACCCCCGTCGCCTAAATATGTGAAGTACCGCTAATGAATTCTTTATCAAATTCGGTTGAAGATGAGTGCAGAGGATTCAAGAATTAGCAGCTTGTAATGAATTAAATATTAGGCCAAGGACAATTTGGTTATTTCATGATAATTTGGGAACTTCTAGAATATTTTAGAGTGGTTAGGTATAATTTTCCTATTTATAGTGCTAAGTAGAGTGAGAAGGAGGTCATATGTGAATTTGTGTGAAGTTTCTAGGTTAGGGATTTGTAACCTAAAGCTACTAAGTTGAGAATGGTAGGATAAAGCCACTAAGTTAGAGAGTCACAACCTCAAGTTTTTTTTATCCATTTGTAAGCATTTGAACAATCCACAATCATCCTCATTTACAATTCATTTGCATCAATTGTTATTCCACAAATTCAGTCTATAACACAGCCTGTTATCTTTCATGTAAGAATTAAGCACAAAATTATCAACATGGATAATTGCACTAATGCACAAATGCTAATGGAGAAGGAAAATGATTCAATACAACCATAACAATAGGATCCTTTCAAATTGTTCATTGCTGCTGCTATTGGAATCTTTTTCTGAGCGAATATCAATCTATGTTCTCCATCATATAACCAATTTAGAATTCTCTCCTGAAATTGATTCTATGTCATATTTCTTTCTGAAGTACTGTGCCTAATATAACATGTAAGCAAATCATTTAACTAGGAATTGTGTTTTCTTGAAGACCATATTGCTCATACTTTTTTGTGGCCATGGTTCTGTCATGCATATATTGGCCTTTATTTATTAATCTCTCTGTCTCACATTGTTTGCCCACTTTGTAACTTTTGTCCCACTATGTTTTGAGTAGACTAAATTTTGGGATAAGTAATATTTTGCTAGTACTCCATACCTTTTTTTCTTTTTTTCTTTTTTTTTTCTGGTTTTTAAATCAAATATACGTGTTGACTTAGGTTGACATAGTTAGACTAGTGGTAATGTTTTTCTCCTGATGTTAATGCTGACCAATTATTTTCTGTTCTATATTATTTGATCTTGGTACCCAAATTTTAGGTGTCAAATGTAAATGCCTCATCTTCAGCCCTAAGTCCTAAGAATTGCTTATTGTTGAATGACTCTTGCAGTTCTCATTACAATTCTACTGGTAAGCTCTTATCTAAATCACTTTATATCCTACAAGTTTATCTCGTAGCAGTAGTGCTGTTTTTTTGTAACTGGATCATGTCTTCTGTGATTTTTTTTATTAGACTCTAGACCAAGGATGAATTACTTCCTCTGGCTTCCAACATTAGCGTCATTAGAGGAATATACTTTATTAGAGGTTAGTACAATTAATTTGTCTAAAGAGTATCTCTTATTCTGCAGGAAAACTTTTGGCTGATCCAAATCGACTGAAACCCAATAAAGGTGACAGGTTGAAGCCAAAACAAGAAACCCTTGAAGGGGAATTGGAACAGCCTCAACTGTATCCATCAAATTATTTTGTTCTCTGATTTTTGTGTTGAACTTTTGTTTTTCAAATTATGCGTAATCTTTGACAGGGACTCACATTGAAACTTGGAAATAATAGTGGCAGTAAAGTTTTTCAAATTGGGAAATTCCCAATAATAATCCTCAGTTTTTTTCCTTAGTGGTGACCTTGTGTTTTGGGTTATAGTATAATTGAGAATGTGGTATTAAACTATTTGTAACCTTTTTTATTTCATAAACATATTTTAAAAGGGTTGTTTTCAATGTAATTGAGTTTCTTTAAACTTAGAAGACATAAACTTCCATTAAATTTGTTTTCCTTTGTCCCACAAAAAAACCCTTTTTCTCTTCACTTTTAATATAAAAACAGTGAAAGAAAAAAAGACTACAGAAATTATCGTCATACTCATTCTCATTCTAGATGCTGATACCATTTATTCGTTTGACGAAAACTTTTTTAACAGCTGTTTTAAAATGAAATTTGATAATTTATTTTACATTCTCAAGTATAACCCAAAACTTGGGGTTACCATAGATTCGAGAATCAAAATAATGTTTGGTTACCATTGAGCAAAATCCCTTCAAGTTTTAATCTGCATTCTTTTCTATGAAGAGTCATCTTTATTCTGTCTACCTCAGATACACGGGTCTTCCTTTACTGTTTCATAGGATAAACTCTGGTGCTGTATTCATGTTTGAGAAAAAATTGACACCATCAGATTGTGACCCGAAGATTGGACGTGTGGTGATGCCTAAATTTCATGCACAGGTGAGTCATCTGCTATCAAGTTTCGTAGCTTGTAATTGCTTTGCGTTTTCTCTGTACCATTTCATAAAAATAAAATTAATTGACATGCTATAGTGATAAGTGCTTCCATGTCAGTTTGGTACTGGAAAATAGAGTAAAGGAAGAAGTGCTGTTTGTCTCACTTCTCATACTAATCCTAACTGCATGGTTGTGAAATCCATCTGTATTCTATCTAAACAAGAATGGATGCTGTGTTTCATAGAGATGTAGAATTTCTTTCAACTGATGAGAATTCTTACATGAAATGATAATTTTATCAATGATAGATATACAAAATTGAATGACCTTGCCTACATAGTTCTGTCATGTCTCTGTGATGCGATTTGTTGCTGGCTAAATTGTGGGCTTATGGTATACGCTAATTTGTGGTTGTTATCTGGTATATTGATTGGTTTAATTCTCTTGCAGAGATTGTACCCCCTACCCTCTCATCAACGCAAAAAAGCTGTTGCATACATAGATACAGAAGGCACAGTTTGGAAATTTATAGTGCGCTGGTGGCCTAATAGGAAGAGCCGGAAGTATGTACTTGATGGGGCTAGACAATGCTGTCTGGCAATGCAGTGGAAAGCTGGTGACACATGTAAGGAATCTAATCTGTATATGTTGAGCATTACATTTCTTATTTATTTATTTATGAGTATATACTGTTAATCTAACATGCTATAGAATCCAATCACACCCTCTCTTTCACACTCATCCTGCAAAAAGTTGAGAAAAGATACTCCCTCAATATTTTTCTTACTTGTTACATAGCCTCGAATCACGTTTACATGCACGGGAATAATCTGTATGAAGGATCATCACTTTATGCAATGATTGAGGTTAAAAGGCGGGGCACTAATTATGAAGATGACATAAATGAGGGTGAACAAGTTATGTAAGAAGATGACAAACACAAGGGTACAATTATAAATTTTGTATGAGAACAATCAATCAAACAATCAGAGCCTTAATCCCAAATCCCAATATTAGGGTCGGTTACATGAACCAAATTTAATCATTCCATGTGGTCATTCACATAAAATTTCCTCCTCCATCCCCTTTGATCGAGAATCTCATTCTCCTGCAAATCTAAAAGCTTCATATCCTTTCTAACCCCTACCCACCATGTCATTTTCGGTCTCCCCCTACCTCGTTTGAGATCTCCATGGTCCCACCCTTCCACTCGTCGCATCGGGGCTTCCTCAGGTCTCTATCTCACATGTCTGAACCAACACAAGCTATTTTCCCTTAATTTGCTTATGTCTGCCACACTTATTTTCTGGCGTATGACTTTATTTTTGATTCTATCCCTTAGAGTGTTCCCGCACATCCATGTCAACATCCGGATCTCCATAACTCCTACCTTTTGAATGTGCTCCTTGTTATAAGCCCATCATTCTGTTCCGTACAACACTGGTGTTATGGCAGGACTTATAGGTCTTATGGTAGTCCTGTAGAATTTGTCACTTAACGCTCCCGTGGCTGCTCTCCATTGAAGCCACCCAGATTAAATCCTATGTGCCACGTCTTGGTCAATATCATCACTCTTTTGGATAAATGACCTGTGATATTTAAAACATTCCCTCATATCTACGACTTTTCTGTCCAACCTCAACACCGCTTCACTCCCCCCCCCCCCCCCCCCCCCCCCCACGAGTCCCAAAGTGGCATTCCATATATTCCGTCTTACTCCGATTCAGCTTAATCCTCTAGACTCCAATCTTTGCCCCCATTGCTTTAATTTGGCATTAACCCCCTCTTTAGTTTCATCCACCAATACGATATCATCCGCAAACAACATGCACCATGGTACTTCATCTTAAGTTGACCTTGTTACTTCATCTATAACCACTGCAAAAAGAAAAAGGGCTTAACACCGATCCTTGGTGCAACCCAATTGTTATAGGAAAGTTTTTAGTCAACCCACCACAAGTCCTTACATTTGTGAACACCACCCGATATATATCCTTAACCAGGTCAATACCTTCGTGGTATACATTTCTTCATCATTGCCCACCAAAGTACATCTCTTGGAACCTTGTCATAAGCCTTCTCTAGATCAATGAAAACCATATGGAGGTCCTTCTTCCGAACCCAACAAATGAATTGCTTCCATAGTGGATCTCCCCGACATAAAACCAAATTGGCTTTCAAAGATGCTTGTGCATGCCCTCAACCTATGTTCTATCACCCGCTCCCACTACTTCTTAGTGTGGCTCATAAGCTTGATCCCTCGATAGTTAGAACAATCTTGGGCATCTCTTTTGTTCTTATAAATTGGAACCAAAGTGTTCCTTTACCAATCTTGTAGGATCCTCGAAGTCTTCCAGACCTTGTTAAACAAATTAGTTAGCCAATCAATACCCACCTTAAACCTCCACACCTTCACTGGTATACCATGAGGCCAACTGTTTTCTTTGGTTTCATCTTCTTCAATGCGGTCTCCGCCTCTACCCTTCTAATCCTCCGCACATATTCCATGTTAATTTCCTCCGCATCCACTGACGTATCTCCTATGACCCCTCCTTGGCTGCCATTAAACAATCATTTTGGTTCATGTCATAAGATGTGACAAAGTTTTACGCCGGCCGTCATTGACCTACCACAACCCTCCTCCTTTATTTAGGCTTAGGACTGGTAGTGGGAAAACCCACTCAACCAAAAAAAAGAATAAAGAAATGTAGCAAGTAATTTGAGATTTACATTTAAAGAAAATGTAGCTGTAAAAAAAGATGATGGAACCGTGGGAGAATTTTTTTCATTTATATATTTTTTATGCAACTCCCCTTTCAAAATAGATGCAACAAATGCACTTTTACGCATGCCGATACAGGACTTTGATCATTAATATCTACAATTACACATTATAAAAAATTATAAAAAGTTCATATTGATAAAGCATTTCAAGAGACAAATTTTATGGGGTGTGATATGCATGTAGATCTCAAATTTTGGTGAAAGTGAGCAATGTGAAAAGTGTTGTGAAGTTGTTGCATCTATTTTGAAATGGAGGTAGTATATACAATAAGTGGAGGAATTTGTTAATATAATGGAGAATTTTGAAGATACAACACCAACTTCTAGAATATTTTTTTGTGACCATCTGAGGTTCTAGTTATGAGTTGATTTCAAGATCACCTTACCTGTAAAATGTAAATCCAATTCAGACAAATATATACAGGAATTGGAAATGACTAGAATAGATTAACTGAAATTGAAAAGTCCACTTGTTAATGTAATCCACTTATTAATGTTTCAATGTTACTTATGGGGAGAAACATGGGATTTTATATTTAATCATGTCTCGTAATTGAAAATACAAGATGTTGTACCTCCATTATTAATGCGCTGGAATTCCAGAAATTAAAAAATCCACTTGTTAATGTTTCAAAATTAATTGAAATTGACGGATGGGATAGTGGCCATAGAGAAAATTCTGAACACCTTCACCTGATAATTGATTAGTGGAGATCTTGGTTTTGAAATCTTGGTCTTGTGAAAAACTCAAAAAGCTTAGGGTTTATTACTTGAACTAACAGATGGGCTAGTGGCTATAGCGAAAATTCTGAACACCTTAACCTGATAGTTGACTTGTGGAAATCTTGGTTTTGAAAAGACCAAAGGGGCCTTTGAGCCATTCGGATTTGAGGTGCTACTTTTTTTTCTGTTTTATTTTACTCCTTTTTTGGTATTTATATTTAGTAAAAACACTCAGTCTTAAGCTTAATTAATACTGAAATTAAACGAAAAAAGGAGTGGGTGACACATGACTATCAAAATTAGAAAGGGTGGGGCCGTGGGGGTAGTAGAGTTTTGACCTTCAGGAAGGCGGAATAAAGTCCTATATACGAAACTGAAAGTGCTGCCATTAAAAGCACTTTGATTCAACTAGAAATTGAGAGTGGTCAATTGGTCATAAATAACCTCAGAAATTGAAAGCGCTGCCAGAGATCCTCAGATATACCCTAGTTGGAAATGGCCATAGAATGTTTCCCCTTTGTTTGAACTCGAGCCTCCATGGCCACTCTCAAGAGGTAAAACTTCATCTTTTGGTCTACCTCTGAGCTCCAATCCGCTTCTGTGACCACGTTGTTTGCTGAAACCTTAGCATTTGGCTCACCTCAACTTCTCTGTTGTCTAGAACTCATAACCAAAATCTTGTGTTGGAACTACATCCTCTCCTGGAAGAACCTTGCAATCAATGCAACTATGCTTGTCTATATCCATTAACAATGAGTATTTAGGTTGCATTTGCTCCACGACGAAATGTTACCAAATGAGTTTTATGTTTCTTAAACATGTGTTTGCCAGGACAAGATGGGGAAAACCAACATCGTCTCATATACTGTGCTTCTTCGTCCATACCCAAAACCTTTGGACACTCTCAAAAGCTTCAGGGTATACCCCTCCTGTATTCCCATTAGCGTCATTTTCCCCAATAATAGTTTCTCTATATGTGATATACCTTGAACCATCTCATCAAAATCCTTTCAAAATTGTCATTTCACCGTCGCATCTCCATTAACCTGTAGTGCATTAGCACTTATAATATTAACAATCGCTTTACCATTCAATTCACTTCTATGTTTTTTTAATTACATCCTAGTTAACCATCTTTTGATAACACCAACTCCATACTAGTATTAACCAGTCCAGCATAGCACAGCATATAACCCTAAAGGTATAATAACAGCTCTTTCTCCTGTCCACTTGGTCTCTTGTAGATTTAAAGAGAAAATCTTCACATTTCTTATTTATATTACTCCTACAAACTCTGCTAGCATTCCTGGAAGAGACTCTATGTTCCCAGACTCAATCTGTAACTCAACTTCAGTGTTCTTCCTTGAAGTCCCTCTTCTAGGTATTAGGCAATGGCTGGAAGCCCTTACTAACTTGACATCACATCTGAAAAGTGTGGTGCACTGGATTGACTAACTGATCTATCAAGGAAATGAAGGTTCAACTAATCACTTATTCAATGTGAAAAAAAGAGAGCAAGGGAATGAAGATTCATAATCTACCATGCAAGCCCTATGAAATTTTCACCTTTATTATGGCAGTGTTAATGACCACTATTATCTCAGCCTTTTGGCTGTCAGTAAGTCAGAAATGTCTCGTTGTGCAGCTTCGATTACTTACGTTCATTAGGCTTCCTAAATTTTGCGAATGCTGTAGTTCTTTTTGAGCAACTTGATTTCCATGCTAATAAGACTAATGCCTGGAAACTTGATTTCCAGTGAAATTTTATAAGAAGCTTTCAGATGGAAAAATGATTATGCATCTTCAGAAAAAGGTTTGTGAAAGTACGTCTTCGGTTATCCCCTCAGGTATGCTCCCTAGAAATAATTTCATCTAAATCTTATTAATTTCATTCTATAATGTTAATACTACGTATTGTAAAAATTTCTTAAAAAAAAAGGAGCGACTGTTTTTGTCTGGTATACAAGCATTGGAGAATAACTCTGTTTTATTTAAATCAATGGTACCGAGGTACTTTTGATAATTGATGGTAATGTATGTTATAAAGTAACATTTCATGAGGTCACCTGGGACTCTGGTAGTTGAGAAATCTTAGGGTCTTAGCGACAGAGCTGCTTGTCTTATGGGATTTTAAGAAGGAAATTGGATCTTGTTGGTCTTAATAATAATACTATATAAGTTTTACATACCGCATTCTGCTTTTTGGTCATCTAGGAGACTAAATTGAAACCAACAAGCTTTAGCACAGGAACTTCTATATTTCTTTTGCTTTTTTTTGCTTTTCTTCAGTATGACTCTGTAATTCACACTTTATGACTCGACTTACTCCATTGAAGATTGCACTTTTTAAAAATTCTTGGTTTCACCTCCATTGTCTTTAGGAACCACCACTCAATTGTGGTAGAGTTAATTTTGACGATATTTCATCCAATACCTATTTTTGTTGGAATAAGTGTTGTGTTAGTGTTCTTCTAAGAACTTAAGTTTCCGAACCAGATACAAAAACTTAAACACATGACTCAGTATCTAAGAAGGGAGGCATACTATGTGAGGTTTTCTATTTTTTTGAATTGTTTTGGAGAATTGGAATTGAACCATCTATGTCTATTCAAAAAGGATGATCTTTCTCAATAATTTCTTGTATTATCTTGTGATTTATATATGTGGTACTTCCAACTATAGCTTTTGCTGTTCAATATGTTTGATTGACGGGTCTAATATGGCATAGTCTATTGCTGAGATTTTGGTTCAAACCATATTTAGTGTAATCCAAATTATGAGGGGCATCTTCCCGAAACAAACCATAACCTACAGTAACTGGTTTAGTAGGTTACATCCTTTACTTTCATAATTGGAACTATTTTCGTTTGTTTTAATTGTTTTTTTAAGAAATCAGCTTTGCTTCCTCTTTCCTCTTCAATTATTTTTCTAACTTGATTTTGTCATTCTTTTCTACGACCATTGCTTCCATAGTTCCATCTGTCGCCAACTCTGATATGCTCCAAGAAAAACCACCATTGTTATTCACTTATGCTAGGAGGAAGAAGAAAGCTCTCCATCAGAATAACCAACTCTCAAACATCAGCAAAAAGGGTGTAAATGTTAGCAAAAAAAATAAAAAAAATAGAAAAGGAATTAAAGAAGCTTCCTAGAGAGTCAGTTAAAGAAGAGGGTGAATTCATTGTTAAATTATTGAGATATATCGCAGTTTGTTGGAGAGAATCCTACCTCTCAAAAGTAGGAGGATCTAATTAGTTCCTTAAGCTAAACTTTATCATTTTGCTTCTTAGCTTCTGCCTTGGTGGTTGTTGTAACTTCTCTGATTTATAACATAACCCAACCTTATTTTCCATTTGGGACACCATGTACTACCTCCGTTGCAAATTATTTGTAATGATCATACATTTTTTCTCTCAACTTTAAGTCTTGGTAGTGTACACTTGCACATGTGCATATTCTTTACACAATTTATCTATGACTCAAGAATGTTAATGCCAAAAATTGCCTTAAAAGACGACTCTTGGTTAGGACATTAACAGCAAAAGGAAGTTAATAAAAATGCAGAAAGAAGTAAAGGAGGTGGTGATCCACAAATCCTCTAAACAAAGTGACAAATTATGGGTGGTTTTGAATTCACCAATCCACTAGTATAGACGTCAAGAAGTCGGTGATTACAATTACAAAATGCCCCTTTCTCTGATGGAGAGATCAATAAAAATGACATTAAAGTGTTTGTTCTTAGTTCTGTATAGTGCATAATCTGGGCATTCTACAGTGGGTGAAGGTAGTTGGAGGAATATGCAGGTTTTCCTGGCCTCTATTGCCAGTGTGTAAGCCTGCTCCACTACTCCTACTATGGCTACTAGCTTTATCACATCTAATGAATAAAAAAACACTACGCGTAAACGCCACTGCATAATATCATAAACAATACTTCTAATATGTATTGGGGAAGAGTCTGGTTTGGCTAAAGCCTCAACCATTAGTTTTGAGTCAGTCTGATCACCGTCTGAGTTCCATGATGATGAGCCTGTTGTAGATCGGGCAATGTTGCAGTAGCCTGCGTTTGTAGGGCTTAGTGTTATCCCATGCCCCAAATATTATGCTTGAAATTAATCCTCCATAAGGCAGTCTAAAATCTAACTAATTGTTTACAGACTTGTGAGTCCAGATATCAGTTTTTTGTTGGTTATGATGTAGCCACTAACAATAAATCATTAATGTTTTATATTCAGTTTTCTTTCTTTTTGGTTCTGCTTAATGTTAAAATTAAGAATAATTAGCTCATACAAGTTGCTTACATATTGTGTATGTTTTCAGTTGCTGATGCTCCTGAGCTCGGCACGGAAAAGTAGCTTTGAAGCATCCTCAAGTGTAACCAGTACTAATCGAAGGGGTGATTGAAGCAATGTTTGTTGAGGATTTGAAAGTTTGGGGTTTTTATTGGGTTGAACCTCTGCCTTGTTTCCAAATGATTGTTGGGTTGTACCTATTATTTTCATGATTTCACTAAGATTGTTGGAATGTTGCTGAGTTATGTTTATATTTCTAACTTATTTTTTTTATTTTAACGGTTGATGTGTCGTTTAGACCTACCCTTAACTGCATAATCTATTTTATATCTCAAATATGATGATCAGACGATGATTCATATGAAAGAGTAAACGATTGAGTGGTAAACGATTGCTTAGATTACTGGTATAGTGGTATTCTCATCATTTTAAAGCAATATGGAAGGTAAAGAATTGCCCTATGGTCTATGGCTCCTGTCAACAGCAAAGGTGCATAACAATTCACAAAAACTACACAAGCATTTTATCATTGATGCGTAGTATTTGCATTCGTTTAAGGAAGATGCTACCAACCTCGTTGATTAATGAAATCATCATTATCTTCGCTTTTAAAATACAATCTTGTTGATATATTTATAAATTTTACCACACTTGTATAGGTCACGGTGATTAATGAATCATGCTTGAGATAAAATATTAAAACAATTAGTAAAACTGACTTGGACGCTAAATATGGAATTGAAGAGAAAGATGCTGCAATTAGGGGTTATTTGGTTTGAGGTAAAATGTTAAAATTATCACTCAAAACCACCAAAAAAACCTCCATCTTCGACAATATAGATAGAGAGGAAGAGAGGGAAAGGGAGAGGTGGGAGGAGGGGTCTCAATGACATAGGCGGAGTCGAGAGTCAGCGGTGGTGGTTGTAGATGAGGTATTAGTGGTAGTTAAATATGATGTTTATTTTTGTTGACATAAAACAAATAATTAAAGGTGAAAGTCGTATAGTGGCGCCCTATGTTATGTTAGACCGGGCTAGAAGGGGTGTCGTGCCAATGGGGGATTGTAGGCTGTGCTGTCAAATGACATGCTCTAGCCAATGGCACAGATCGGCCCACGTGACACCCGTTATTTAAAAAAAAAAATCATTTTTCTTTAATTAATCAAAAAATTGATTTATAATAATTAATTAAATAATTTTATTATTTATAGTTTTATGTTATTTTTATAAGCATTATCTATATAATTAAATTTTGATTAATATAATTTATTAAATTTATTATTTATTAAAAATTGTGTCTTGGGCCGTGCTGACGGGTCAAAAATTCGTGCCACTTGTGTGCTCGTGCTAGGTATTTTTATTTTTGTTCACAACACAGCCCATCCTTCGTTTCTCATGCTGTGACAGTCGCTAGTAGGCCCATGCTGGCCAGCTTCATAAACATCTATTCAAAAATAAAGGAACCGCTCTCCTTTCAATCTCTATTTTTCTTTCTTAAACCGTTCCGTTTTTCCCTTCACCAACTAAACGACCCCACATAAAATTCTCGAGTATTATTGCATAAAAGGATTTAAATTATCACATGGTGACATACAAGTACATATTTTTCCTAAACCAGCAACCCTTAAACAGTTAAACTTGAACTCGTGGAACTACTTATGACACACAAAGTCTCAAACATAAAAAGTGAAATTAAAAGATTAGTCAGAATTATCTGACAAACTAAATTAAATCATCTTAACATACCATTCTTTCTCTCATTTCCTTTTCTCTGCATTTTTCCCGCAATTATTTTGTAATGAGTCTTTTGGGTCATCATAATTGCTTCACTAGCACCATTTCTATGTTTTCTAGCCATAAATTTTGTGCTCAAACTTACAAGGGTAGGTCCATTTTTTCTTCAATTTAATTTCATAATTGATCATTTTATATTTGAAAGATGACATTTTTTTTTTTTTTTGTGGGGTTTTCTTAATTTTCAAAATTATGTAATTTATGACCTTGTGGTTTGTAATTTTGGGTGTTTTTCAGTGAGTAAAAATGTGCCCATGAAAATGGCAAAGAAGAAGGATTTAAAGGCAAAGGAATTTCAGCAAGATGATGGTGTTTTAATATCAGAAATTGATGATTTGAAGAGCAAATTTAATGCTAATAATGTTGTCAGTGTATTAGCTGGTGAGAATTCTAATAACCCTTTTTTAGTTTAAATTCTAAAATTAAGAAAATGAAATTGAAATTTCGAATTTTTTGTATGGTAATTTGATGTTGGAATTTGATTGTTAATTGTATTATTGCTTATATTGGAAAGTAAATTGATAAATTTAATGGTAGAAAATAAGAAGTATTCTTTTATTTTTTTGTTGATTTTGTCTTTAGAAGGTGTGAATTACATGTGATTAGTACTGAATTTAGTAAGACTGAGTAATTATTGCTGAATTTTAATGTAATAGAGCTTAAATACATGGCCTTTTTTGACAACTGCAGTAGGTAATTTGCTTGCGGTTAACCCGGCAAACGCGGTCAACATGGAGGATATAATGGTGTGGTTTATCTTCTTTGCTAATTTATATTGATATTTTGGTGTCCTATTTCATTCTTGTGCTATTGAGGTTGATTTGATTTGGGCCTACTTATCCATGTCTTGGAGAATTATGGAAGCATTTGACTCCAGATATGCCTAATTGCCTATAACACCTTTGTCCTTTAGCATTTGTTAAGCATATTTAGGTTTTTGATTACAAATTTGTTTTATTACAGTTTCATAGGACAGTTGTTTGAGGAACTTTAACATCCATGCTTTATTTGTTGATGAAGAACTCTTGAGATGGTTTATTGTACTACATAGTTTCATAGCACAGTTATCATTTAGTAATCGGAGATGGGAATATAGTGAACAATACGAGGTCATAGTTGCTAAAAAAAACTGAAGAGTTGAATTGGATCCGCCTGCACATAAATATATCTTGTTTTAATTGGATCACAAAGTAATATCCGTTGCTAAGTATCCTATCCTGCTTGTATATTGGGCTTCTAATACAAGACGTGCTATGTCGTAGATCCTAGTAGCTCTTTTTTCTTTCCTTTTAGTTTTTTCTCCCAGCATGTGTAATTACAGGGATTATGTTTATTGTTATTCAAGACAGAATAGAGCTGCATCTGTCTATGTGATAGCAGATGGTAGTGTTGGAGATTGGTTTGGAAATCTTATGTATTCTGCTGGACAAGAAGCCAATGAAGCTGTTCTAAACCAGTTGTCGGCTCTTAGTTTAACTAGGTAATATCCCAGTGGCTTCTCTTAGTAGTCATCTCAATATAGTTTAACAAGCCAAATCACCCCATTAATTTTCTAAATTCTTTAATTTGTGCTTACCTTTCTTTCAGTCTGGTTGTCATTTTTGGAGCAGGACTAGTAACCAGTCTTTCCCCTTGTACATTGNCATATTTTTCCTAAACCAGCAACCCTTAAACAGTTAAACTTGAACTCGTGGAACTACTTATGACACACAAAGTCTCAAACATAAAAAGTGAAATTAAAAGATTAGTCAGAATTATCTGACAAACTAAATTAAATCATCTTAACATACCATTCTTTCTCTCATTTCCTTTTCTCTGCATTTTTCCCGCAATTATTTTGTAATGAGTCTTTTGGGTCATCATAATTGCTTCACTAGCACCATTTCTATGTTTTCTAGCCATAAATTTTGTGCTCAAACTTACAAGGGTAGGTCCATTTTTTCTTCAATTTAATTTCATAATTGATCATTTTATATTTGAAAGATGACATTTTTTTTTTTTTTTGTGGGGTTTTCTTAATTTTCAAAATTATGTAATTTATGACCTTGTGGTTTGTAATTTTGGGTGTTTTTCAGTGAGTAAAAATGTGCCCATGAAAATGGCAAAGAAGAAGGATTTAAAGGCAAAGGAATTTCAGCAAGATGATGGTGTTTTAATATCAGAAATTGATGATTTGAAGAGCAAATTTAATGCTAATAATGTTGTCAGTGTATTAGCTGGTGAGAATTCTAATAACCCTTTTTTAGTTTAAATTCTAAAATTAAGAAAATGAAATTGAAATTTCGAATTTTTTGTATGGTAATTTGATGTTGGAATTTGATTGTTAATTGTATTATTGCTTATATTGGAAAGTAAATTGATAAATTTAATGGTAGAAAATAAGAAGTATTCTTTTATTTTTTTGTTGATTTTGTCTTTAGAAGGTGTGAATTACATGTGATTAGTACTGAATTTAGTAAGACTGAGTAATTATTGCTGAATTTTAATGTAATAGAGCTTAAATACATGGCCTTTTTTGACAACTGCAGTAGGTAATTTGCTTGCGGTTAACCCGGCAAACGCGGTCAACATGGAGGATATAATGGTGTGGTTTATCTTCTTTGCTAATTTATATTGATATTTTGGTGTCCTATTTCATTCTTGTGCTATTGAGGTTGATTTGATTTGGGCCTACTTATCCATGTCTTGGAGAATTATGGAAGCATTTGACTCCAGATATGCCTAATTGCCTATAACACCTTTGTCCTTTAGCATTTGTTAAGCATATTTAGGTTTTTGATTACAAATTTGTTTTATTACAGTTTCATAGGACAGTTGTTTGAGGAACTTTAACATCCATGCTTTATTTGTTGATGAAGAACTCTTGAGATGGTTTATTGTACTACATAGTTTCATAGCACAGTTATCATTTAGTAATCGGAGATGGGAATATAGTGAACAATACGAGGTCATAGTTGCTAAAAAAAACTGAAGAGTTGAATTGGATCCGCCTGCACATAAATATATCTTGTTTTAATTGGATCACAAAGTAATATCCGTTGCTAAGTATCCTATCCTGCTTGTATATTGGGCTTCTAATACAAGACGTGCTATGTCGTAGATCCTAGTAGCTCTTTTTTCTTTCCTTTTAGTTTTTTCTCCCAGCATGTGTAATTACAGGGATTATGTTTATTGTTATTCAAGACAGAATAGAGCTGCATCTGTCTATGTGATAGCAGATGGTAGTGTTGGAGATTGGTTTGGAAATCTTATGTATTCTGCTGGACAAGAAGCCAATGAAGCTGTTCTAAACCAGTTGTCGGCTCTTAGTTTAACTAGGTAATATCCCAGTGGCTTCTCTTAGTAGTCATCTCAATATAGTTTAACAAGCCAAATCACCCCATTAATTTTCTAAATTCTTTAATTTGTGCTTACCTTTCTTTCAGTCTGGTTGTCATTTTTGGAGCAGGACTAGTAACCAGTCTTTCCCCTTGTACATTGAGTGTGTTGCCATTAACACTTGGTTATATAGGTAAGGTCTTTTCTTTATGGTTGCAGTATCATTTTATGCTGCTCAAATAGAATACTACTTTGCCTTCTCTTGTCATAGTCTTATCTTTGACTTCTTTCAGGTGCATTTGGCTCTGGGAAAAGTCGAGCACAGGTGATGGTTTACTGATTAAAACAAATTATTGTGTCTAGGACTCTAGGATAGTGCCACCTTTTTAGATCAGTGCTACATTTTTCTCTGGGGGAAAGAAGAAATTTGAGCATGTTTAATGACTTGCTCAGTTATCCAGTTATCTAATCGAAAGGAGATGAATGTAATGGGCAATCTCCCCTAAAATTCACACGAACGTGGAGCAGATATTGTATTTTATGTTATGGTTCATGATGCCTTTTTGCATCTCTTTTATAACTGTGGTGCTCATGGATCTAAACTACTTCACTTCATACTTCTGCATGTCCAGGTCATCGGTGACTCATTTGCTTTTGCCCTAGGATTGGCTACTACGCTGGCACTCCTTGGTGTTGGGGCCTCGTTTGCTGGAAAAGCTTATGGACAAGTTGGTAGCGGGTTGCCCTTGGCTGCTTCTGGTCTTGCTATAGTAATGGGCCTAAATCTTTTGGAGGTAATACAATGCACCAGTGAAACTCGAATCTTGATTCCTGACCGCCATATACAAATGGACTCCTCTTACATTTAGTTTTCTCTCTTCTTTTTGATTTCGCAGATAATTGAGTTGCAGCTTCCGTCATTTTTTAATGATTTTGATCCCCGTTCAGTTGCTGCGAAATTCCCCTCAAGTACGCACTTAGATCTTTCAGGAAATAAAAATCAGCTGAAGCTTAGTTTTAGAAGTAGCTTGACAAATGAAACCTTTTGAAATAAAAATAAATAATATTGTGTCAGGTGTACAAGCGTATTTGGCTGGTCTTACGTTTGCTTTGGCAGCATCGCCTTGCAGCACACCTGTACTTGCCACTCTACTTGGTTATGTTGCTTCAACTAAGGTAAATCTGCTTGTCAAATAGATAATTGCTAATGTGATTTTTGCCATTTTCTAGCTTAAATTGTGCAAGCAACATTACAAACACAACATTGAAATTGTAAAGTGGGTAGAAAAATTGTTCGGAGTAGGAGCTCTGGATTGCTAACTGTTTGTAACCTTGCTTTTCTTTACTGCTGATCTATCTTTATACTTCTTTCTGAAATAATATTGTGAGTACATTGTGACAGGATCCTCTGATTGGCGGCAGCTTGCTGCTGACTTACACTACAGGCTATGTCGCTCCTCTATTGTTGGCTGCTTCTTTTGCTGGTGCATTGCAGGTACAACTTTCATTCTTGTTTGTGATTTGTAAAGACAAGCTTGCATTACTCTGTTGGATGTTTGTTAATTGAATTCATGTCATGCATGCATGCATATGTTTTATAAACAGTGAATTATGGCAGGTCATTTGTTTTTTTTTTTTTACATTGTACTGTTATCTTTTACTCTCTAAATTGCTTTCACATTTTTCAAAGATCGAGAGAATTACGTTTACATTATCTTTTCTAAGGAAATGCATAAGGAGTATTTGATAATTAAAACAACCGGTTTGAAACACATCAACGTTGAAACATTATTATTTGTACTTGAGCAAATTTCGCTAATTTTGCCCTTCGATGTTCCTTATCTTATCTTGTGCCTTGCAGAGTCTACTTTCATTCCGCAAGTTTTCAGCTTGGATTAACCCAATAAGGTACCCTCTTTATTCGAAATTTTTGAAACTTAAATTTTACAATTACTTATTTTTAGTACTCGGCACATTTTTCCCTTTGGTTGATTGGTGCCTTTGGAGCTTGAACATCTGTATCATCTTTATGAGTTTATATCATTTCCACTATTCCTTCTCTTCTGGATTTTCATTAAAACTTTTGGTTTTCTCTCTGATTATAAATAATTGTCATTGTAGTGGAGCTCTTCTCCTAGGTGGAGGCGTGTACAGTTTGCTTGACAGAGTTTTCCCAACAACAATGGTAGTGTAGATACCGGAGTTGTACGCTATGTTTGAGATTGAGCACAGCTTTAAGACGAGGGCAAAAATCTGTCAATACGTTTTTAGCTTGGAAAATTACATGATAGTTAATGCTTCGTGCCACCGTGCCATGCTTTGAAACTAAGCTCTTGTACTCGGTATAACGATTAACAAAGTAGGACATAATCATATCTGCTAACATCTTATAATCATGTACATCTGAGTTTATACTGTATACTTCTAGCCCTGCATTTAGTCACATTTCAATAGTTCATTTCCTTGGTAAATACTGGTTGGGTGTTTGGGACTTTAGTCACTAATTTTATATGATCATGCTGATTTCAACAAATAAAAACTTGTTATAATGACTATAATTTTTTTCAGTCTTTCAGCACTAATAAAACTTCAACATTATACTTCCTAAGCGACCATCAAAGATATGGTGACATTATGAATTTATGATATCTGTCGGTTCAAGTGACTAAACCCCATGGCTTTACTCTCAGTGACTCGATGACACTACAATTTGCAAGGCCGTCCCGTTAATTTCCGAGGCTCTGTTCCAATCTTGAGGAAGGTGAAGTAATTGCAAAAAAAGTAAAATAAGAAAGTTAATGAGAAATTAGTAATGAATGACATATGGAATAGAAAAAAATGAAGGAAATTAATGAAAATTTAGATTGGAATAGGAAAGGATTGAATTTGTTGAAGTAATTGAATGAGGTTGGGCTTCAATTTGGGGCCTCATAAAATTGGGGGTCCTGTGCAATTGGTCTGTTTGCATAAGGAGAGGGTCGGGTTTGACAATTTGAAAACTTAAGATCAAATGTGTATAATACAGAGAATTACTTATTGTGATATGAATATTATGTGTTGGTATTCAATTGTGATATGACTCCTTTAAATTAAAACGCAAGGAGGAGTCTGTTTTTTCGCCATGTGTCGCTGCCAGCCTGTCATGTCTACAAAAATGGTGACATGGCGCCATTAAACTCCTACAGTCCTACATGGCAATACGCTTGTCACAATTATACATAATAATAATTTTTTTCCCATCCTTTATTTATCATGAGTTACTCGATGAAATTAGAAAGGCATCAAATTCTTTGAAAAAGCTAACAATCCTTTAGCATCCCAATTATTATTCTTCATCTCAATCAATTGAGAAAACTAATGTAGGATTTCAATGTCATATATCCTCCTCATTATTGATTCAATGGTGCGTTTCTATCAACAAATTGTAATTTTTGCTCTTAATTTGCAATATAAAAATAAACAAGTCATTCACTTCATCTATTAAATTAAAAAGACTATATAAAACTGTTCAATTTTATTGTTGACATTCACCCAATCACTCATATACCCAAACCCATCCATTTAGTAGATTACAATGACAAAACAGATAACTATTGATTTTGTTTAGTGTTTATTTTTTGGATAAATGATTTAAAAAAAAAAAAAACTAATTAGCCCTTTAAGAAGTGTCAATGAACGACACCTTTAAGAATGATCTAGGAGTCAAAAATAAATAAAAAATAGACCGAGTAGGTTTTTGCATTACACGAACATGTTCAATCTACGTAATAAAAATGTGTTACGTGCTTGCTTTTTATTGCTTGATTGCGTCAAAAAATTGTTTTTTTTTAAAAGATAAAGATTTCTATTTGTTATATACTATAATACTAATACTTTTATCTTTTAAAACAAAATATTGTACAAGCCCGTGTATTACATACACCTGTTTCTATGCTAGTACTAATTTATACGATTATAATTCTAAATATAATGTACAAAGTTAGTTATTATATATCTTAATATTAATTAAGCTATTACTAATATGAAAAGAGACATTTTTTTTATATATAAAAAAATAGTTACTTAAAGATGAAAATATAGTATTTTGATCAAATTTGTAGTTGACAAAAAAAAAATCTATATTACTAGATAAAAATTATTATTTACCGTTAGAGAATATTAATCAATCTTTTAGAATAAAATATTGCTTTAAAATAAGTTTAAAAGATACTCCTCCCGTTTCCAGATATAGATATTATTAATGAGATGGAATAAAATCTTTAAATTGCTTACAATACATGATACTCCGTACATAATATAATTAATTAATTGATGTTAATAAGGCCCTGTTCTCCTCGTCTTATTTTTACTTATTTTCAGCAAAAATTAAGTTTAATCCTTAATAAATTGTTAATGATTTCAACAAAAATAAGTTCAGATAAGCAAAAAGAAGTTGAAGAGAACAGGGTCTAAGTATGTTAATCTTTAAATTGCTTACAATATATGATACATAATATAATTAATTAATTGGTGTTAATAAGTATGTTATTAATATTCAATTATTATAATGTTTACATGTACACATCAACATATATAAATATATATGCAAACCAAAACAAGGAAAGAAATTGATGAGTAAAATTGTATAGAGCTATATAAAATTGAATTAGTTGAAGGACATGAAGCTTTTCTTCTTCTCCTTTGGACGTGAGGTCCCTTCTTCATCTCAAATATTTTAGGTTGGAAGTGTTGGAGCGGCGGCTCGGCTCGGCTCGGCTCGGCTCGGCTCAAGATTTGGAGGTTGATTTTCTGATCATATACTCTCTCTGCCTTTGTATGTCATAAATAAATAAATAATAATAATAATAATAATGTTGAGGAAATCGTCAAAGAAGATGATAGAAAAGAAATTGTGTTTTCTAGAAGTTCCTTCAACATGGATACAGTTGATTATATACTCCAAACGTCAAGATTGTTTTAGACGCAAACCAAATTTAGCCAACCCAAATCTGTTGTTATCAGCTCAGCGCCACCCATACCTCATTACTATGAATGTAACTCCTCTTGTAACCCACTCTCTCACTGTCCTAACCCTGTTCCTCCTATTCCCATGCTTATTTATGGTCTTTTAATAATAATAAGTTAGTTTATGAAACTCCTCTTTTGATATTTATTTCTTTGTTAAAGACTACTGCTACGTACTGATGATATCGATCATGATGCTTACTTGGTTCGGAATAATGGTGATGTTGTTCCTGAGGGGTAAAAACATTGTCGTTTGTGCCTTAGCTTGTTTTTGGTTATTCGATACTCCTTGTTGTCTTCGGTACACACTGAGATGATCGTTAGTTGTGCCTAAAACGAGTGTACAGTGTACACTCTTGTTGTTATAAAATAGTTTTAGTTGTTGTTTGAAAATATGACCACACATCCATGTAGACATACAATGCAATATGATCTCTTTTGTTTCCAAGGTATGATGATATGAGCCAGATACTTTATATTGATTGGGCTAACAGCATGTAGTTTATGGATGATCGAACCACCTGCACATCCCATTGAAGCAGCCAGTTTGCTAGAACAAGTATACTGCAAAAATTAGTATTTTGGAGGAATCATTTGTTACAAAATGTCATTTTACTTTCTAATGCTACCAAAAACTCAATAATTTTAGAGAATAAATATACCTTATTATGTCATATATATATAAGTTATTTGTTTGAAATATTCACTAAAATTTCAATGAATTTATTTTTACCAAAAATTTGATTCTAGTTACCAACAATTCAAGTTGGTCGTTGTACAACAATTTTACTGTAAATCGGATGTATACAATATTCATTCTACCTTTAATTTACCTTATTTGTTGAGTAGCACCTTTATTTCCTCCATTCTAAAAACAGGGTTCTTGTTTTCCTTTTTTGAAATTCAAATGCCAAACCTAATGTTAACATCTTCCTTCTCAATATCTAGAAACTAATTTCTAGAAAAATATTTAATTTAATGCTGGTATACGTATTGTATTGGGGATTTTTTGGTTCTAACCCCATTTCAATCAACACAATTTAATACAGAGTAATTAATTACTAACTGCTAGCATTGTCAATTCAATTCAAGTCAACGATTCAATGCCGGTTCTATCCAAACAGTTCGATCACCTCATCTTAGTTCTGTTAATTTTAGCTGATTTTGCTTTCATTTTAGTTTCAGTTGATTTCATTTCAAGCCCATTCAGTTATTTAAGTTCGGTTTGTAAGAAAAGAAAGGAAACTGTAAAACTGATTAGGAAAAATGTAGGTCGAAATTTTAATGTAAAAGAAGAAGAGAAAACCGTGACGTATGGAACACACTATCTTCGAAGAAAATTCGCCCCGACTAAGGTGCAATCGGCTACCGGCGTTTGCTCCCCAAGATTTTACACGGTGATCTTCCAAATTGTGCACTCAAATAAGGAAGAATTGGAACTCTCGAATTTGCTCAGAAATAGAAGGGAGGAACAGAAGAAGGCTATTGGAATTGTGTGTTTCTACTGATTTATAGAACACATTTTATAGCCATCGGAAATCGAAACTAAAAAGACAAAGCATTAAACGTAACTAAAACTGAATAAAATCAAATCACACAATTAAAATCAGTTTTAAAACCACAATGAATGTAATTAAGAATCAGTTTAAAAAAACCATAATGAATGTAATCACGATGTCAGTTTCAAAAGAAAGAAGAATGTGGAAGGGTTTGTGTAACTGATGATTCTCATACAAGTGGAATATCAGTTACAACTCGGCCCAAAAAGTAGACCCCACCCCACCGCGCACGTGTCACGAATACGAACCAGACCGGACAGCGGCCCAAAAAGGAAACCCCTTTCTAGCTCAAACCACTAGTTTAAATATTAGTAGTAGAACCCCCCTTTATAAACAAGTTACTACTCTCTTATTCTTTCAATGTGGGACAAAATGGTTTAATAAAACAATAGTTCTTTTCACAAACAACTTCACAAAGGGTTTGATCTTTGCATAATTCCAACAATCCCCCACAATGCAAAGTGAAAACAATTTGTTTTGGAAAAATATTTTTTTCTGAGCATTACATCAGGTTTGATACTTAAGCATTGGTGTCTTTCGATTGAACCAACACGTAGTGAAGATAGGCAATTTCTTTATCAAAGGAGCGAGTAAACGAATCTGGAACTAATTTGACCAAGAAATGAAGCCTATAACACATATCTCACCTTTACAGATCAAGAGTTCCGCGATAATACAACACATAATGGCCAAGTAATCTTGGGATATTCATGAGTGCTCTCAAAAGACCGCCCATGTCTTTCATAGAAGGAGGCCAACCCTTCACACTCACATAGGTGATTCCATCAAGTCTATCTCAACATAGACCGCCCATATAAAGGGCTATGAAATCATTAAGAGCATAAAAGCCCATCCTCACAATCAAACGGTGAATCTATCAAGTCCTCATAGGACCACCCAAAACCTGGGCTATAGATTCATTAAGAGCTAAGCTCAACCTATAAATGTACAAGTCATAGGAATGGGATGTACATCACAAATGAGTCTTTCCATGGTTTTGTTAGTCCACAAGAACGGGTATCCACCATGAAATCTTCAACTACCAATGGGCTTAAGCCCCATTCCCCTCGACGTTTCAAGAACTAACCTTCTTTTTAGTCCTTTTGTCAATGGATCTGCTAAGTTCCTCTCAGATCTTACATACTCCATAGTGAATACTCCACTCATAATCAAGTTTCTCACAGACTCATGTCTAACATGTATATGTCTCTTTTTACCGTTATAAACATTGTTTCTAGCGACACATATCGCAGCCTGTGAATCACAATGTAGAGAAACAGGAGGAGCTAGTTTCCCCCATAGAGGAATATCAGCTAAAAGGTTTCTCAACCACTCAGCCTCTTGCCTTGCCAAGTCCAAAGCTATGAACTCAGATTCCATAGTGGAACGAGCAATGCAAGTCTGCTTTGCAGATTTCCAAGATATAGCTGCTCCACATAAAGTAAACACAAAACCACTAGTGGAACTTACCTCATCATTGTCAGCTACCCAATTGGCATCACAATATCCTTCTAAGACAGATGGATATCCTACAAAATGCAAACCCTAATCCATAGTGCCTTTAAGGTACCTTAACAATCGTCTAAGGGCACTCCAATGCTCTTTGTTTGGGTTATGGGCATAGCGACTAAGTCTACTCACTGCATAAGCTATATCAGGGCGAGTGTAATTCATGAGAAACATCAAACTCCCAATTATTTTAGCATATTCAATTTGAGAAACACTATTTCCATTATTCTTTTTCAAATGAATGCTAGAATCATATGGAGTCCTTACAAATGCAACATCAAAGTGTTAAATTTTTTCAACACTTTCTCTACATAATGTGATTGAGACAAAGAGAAGCCATTTTCATTTTTAGTGACTTTGACACCTAAAATCACATCTGCTTCACCTAAGTCTTTCATTTCAAACAGAGAGGATAAAAAAACTTTAATTTCATTAATTACTCTAATGTGTGTACCAAAAATCAACATAGCATCTATAATTACACAATCAGAATCAAACATTTTAGCATACACACAAGTATCAGCACGATTAGCTACAAAACCAAAACTAAGAATAGTCTTATGAAACTTCTCAAACCATTGTTTTGGAGCCTGTTTTAAACCATACAAGGATTTCTTTAACTTACACACTTTGTGTTCCTGTCCTGGAACCACAAAACCTAGAGGTTGTTTCATATAAATCTCCTCCTCTAAGTCGCCATTAAGAAAAGCAGGTTTAACATCCATTTGATGAATAACCAATTTATAGGTAGAAGCTAAAGCAATTAAAGCACGTATAGTGGCGATCTTAGTAACAGGTGACTAAGTATAAAAGAAATCTGCACCAAATTTTTGATGAAAACCTTGTATAACTAACCGAGCTTTATGTCTCTTTATTGACTCATTAGGTCTGTATTTTCGTTTGAAAATCCACTTACAACCAAGAGCTTTACTACCTTTGGGTAAATCACAAAGTTCCCAAGTGTTATTAGACATGATTGATTCTATTTCACTATTAACTGCTTCTTTCCAAAAAGTGGAATCAACTGAACTCATAGCCTCCTTAAAAGTTTTAGGCTCATCATCAAACACTTGATAGCAGACAACATGTTCATCAAGTTCATCTATGTCAACTAGTTCAGTTAAAAAGGTAGTTAAAAAATCAGGTCCAAAGTTCTTTGTTGTTCTACGTCTCTTACTCTTCCTAGGTTCTACAATTTCTTCATTTTGAAAATTAGATAAAGGTAAAGGCACAGAAGAAGAAGTTGAAGGAATAGAAGCAGACACACCATGAGAGAGAACATTTTCCTTTAAAGGATAGATATGCTTAAGAAACTCAGCTTCTCTAGATTCACAAATAGACTTGTTACTTAAGCACATGAACCTATAAGCAGCACTATTTTCAGCATAACCAACAAAAACAGCATCAAAAGTTTTGGGACCTATGGTCTCCTTTTTAAAGGATGGAATAGGCACTTTGGCCAAACACCCCCACACTCTCAAATTATTAAGGTTAGGTCCACAACCTTTCCACATTTCATAAGGTGTTTTATCCGACATTTTGTGAGGTACTCTATTTAGCACATAGTTAGCAGAAAGCACAGCCTCCCCCCACATGTTATCAGACAAACCAGAACTAATTAACGTTGCATTCATCATCTCTTTAAGAGTCCTATTTTTCCTTTCAGCAATGCCTTTGTTGAGGTGTGTAAGGGGCAGAAGTTTCATGAATTATACCATTTTTCTCACAAAATCTTTCAAAAAAGTTGTCCCATATTCACCACCTCTATCAGACCTAAGTCTCTTAATAATCTTACGGTCTAACTGATTTTCTACTTCTGCTTTATAGATTATAAACATTTTTTCCGCCTCATCTTTGGTTCTCAAGAGATACAATTTAGTATATCTAGAGTGATCATCAACAAATGTGATATAATACCTCTTTCCACCTCTACTTTCGGTGTTTATAAAATCATCTAAGTCAGTATGGATTAATCCCAAAAGATCTGTTTCTCTATTTTCAACAACTTAAAAAGTTTTCCTAGAATATTTAGCTTCAACACATATATCACATTTGTTACGACCATTTCCATGTAGATTAGGAATTACATACATGTGTTGTAAACGTTTTAAAGAACTATAGTTAACATGTCTTAATCTAGCATGCCAAAGATCAAAGGACTTAAGCAAGTAGGCAGAAGTAGAAATCTTATTAAAAGTCTCAACAACAGATATTGTCTGTAAAATAAATAAACCACCAGACAACTACCCCTTCCCCACAAATTCCCCATTACGAGAAAGAACTAACTTATCTCCCTCAAAAACAAGTTTCACACCAACTTTGTTAAGAAGAGCATCAGAAATTAAGTTCCTACGAAGGGAGGGGACATACAAAGCATTTTGTAAAGATAAAGATATTCCAGAATTTAGTTTAAGAAGAATTTTCCCTTTACCGAGCACTTCAGAACTGCTAGAATTTCCCATGAACACTTGCTCTCCTTGGCCAGCTTCTTTGAACTCGGTAAACAGCTCCTTATCAGCACAAAAGTGTTTGGTGGAACTGGTATCAACAATCCACTCAGCTTTGTTTTCAACCAGGTTTACTTCAGACACCACCGCAGCAATAACATCATCATCACCATGTTCAGCAAGGTTTGCTTGGTTCTTGTTTTTAACCTTGCGGTGGTTGCACTGGCATGCTTTGTGACCTGCTTTGCCACAGACATTACAACTAGGCATAGGTTTATCAGTTTTTTCATAATTTTCAGAATTAACATACTTGGAGGTTTTCTTGAAAACTTGTTTTTTAAACTGCACCCCAAGCTGTTTATTCTGACTCTTTTTAACCTAACTAGACCCTTTATTGTTTTTATTATTTTTCTCATTTTTTGTTACAGTAGATTCTACAATATTAGCTTTTACAGAAAGTTCTTTAGAAGAGGCAATTACTTTGTCCTTGAGGCGATTGGCTTCTTCAATCTTCATATGGCTGACTAACTCCTCAATGGTCTTATCTTTTTTCTTGTGTTTGAGATGGTTGCAGTAGGTGGGCCAAGAATCGGGTAACTTCTCGATGAAAACATTGGCTTGCAAAACTTCACGCATCTTCATGTTTTCGGCCAGAATATCAGCAACTAAGTTCTCGTACTCATGGACTTGCTCCATGATTGGCTTGTCATCTACAATCTTGAATTGTAGCCATTTTCTAGTAACATACTTCTTCTTTCCTGCATCATCAGAACCATATTTCTTCTCCAAAGTCTCCCAAATAGATTTGGCAGAATTGTTAGTAATAAATAAATCAAACAGAATATCATTCATTTTCATAAGAAGTTGTCCTCTAACTAGTTTATTAGCTTTTCCATATTTTTCAATTTTTTCATTAATATCAGAGGAAGTAGCATCAGTCCCGGCAACAGTGGGACAATCTCGTGAGGATATAATCGACTTCCAATTGCTCAAAAAATATCAGTAGTCGTTGAGCCCATCGTTTGTAATTCGTACCATCAAGTGATTCGAGTTTTGACAAATCAGGAAGGGTTTTGTTAAAAGCAGAAGCATCCATGATCAGAATTACAGATAAAAAAAAAATTGCTTCGAACTGTAAGAAAAGAAAGGAAATTGTAAAATTGATTAGGAAAAATGTAGGTCAAAATTTTAATGTAAAAGAAGAAGAGAAAACCGTGACGTATAGAACATACTGTCTTCGAAGCAAATTTCGCCCCGACCAAGGTGCAATCGGCTACCGACGTTTGCTCCCCAAGATTTTACACGGTGATCTTCCAAATTGTGCACTCATATAAGGAAGAATTGGAACTCTCGAATTTGCTCATAAACAGAAGGGAGGAAGAGAAGAAGGTTATTGGACTTGTGTGTCTCTACTGATTTAGAGAACACATTTTATAGCCATCGAAAATCGAAACTGAAAAGTTCTCATACAAGTGGAATATCAGTTACAATTCGACCTAAAAAGTAGACCCCACCCCACGCGTCACGAACACGAACCGAACGACGGCGGCGCGCGCGCGTGGGGAGAACCCTTTCTAGCCCAAACCACTAGTTTAAATATTAGTAGTAGAACCCCCCTTTATAAACAAGTTACTACTCTCTTATTATTTCAATGTGGGATAAATAGTTTCATAAAACAATAGTTCTTTTCACAAACAACTTCACAAAGGGTTTGATCTTTGCATAATTCCAACACGGTTTGATTTCAGTACAGGTCGCTTTCAATTCAGTCTGATTCAACTGTTTGAGCCATGCAGTGTTTTTGTTCAGTTATCAAATTATTTGCACCTCAATTTATTCAGATCAACCACCATCCCGTGTAACCCAAATTTGACATCTTTAATTCAACCCAAATTGACAACTCTATTAATTGAGCGCATGCCACAAAGAATTATATAGTGAAAAGAACGACAAAGTCTAATTAAATAAGAATTGCAAGCAAGTAGAAATTGGACTGACTAATAGAAAAGTACTTGATACTACTAGTATTTAATATGATAAAGTTTTAGATAATACACATGATACTATCGGTAGTACTTGATAAATAAATCGGTGTATATATATATTCACATAGCTAGCTACAAGGACCATTGCCTAGAGTTTCTAAACCATTTTCCGCCAACCAAGACAACGATGCAAAGAAACTTTGAGAAACTACTAAACGTTGAAGGAGTTAGTGATCAAAGTTGCTGCCACCCCTTAATCAAAAGAAATGCTGAATTTGTGATCTATATTCAATATTCTCACAAGTCATGCGACCGTTATGCGTGGCCGTGGCCGACCATACTAGAATAAGGAAAAAAGTTGGATAACTAACGACAAAGCCTAAAGTTTTGTTCATTGCTCACTTTTAGGCACTTGCTTTTTCTCTTGACCCAAGTTCCTCTTTTGAAAAGTTTATTGACCAAATTCTTTACTACACTACAATTGTACAAGTAGTAATACGGATAGTTTGAGGAGGTTGTAATTAAAATAATAATAAATTTAAATTAAATCAAATAATCATCATTCATCTATTTATAAAAAGAAAGAAATGATATGTTTATTAAACATCTAACGGTTGGAAATACGTAATTTCTTGATACGAGATACTCCTTATGGTTTTTTTTACTTGCTATATTTACTTTTTTACGTCTCTCGAGACACAACTTAAAACGTTTATATTTTGAACTATAAGCTTGTAAAAATTACAAAAATTATATGGTTGGATAGCACACATTGTGACGAATCAAAAAAAATCTCATATGACTATATTTTATCATACACATATTAATTTAAAAAGAGTCAAAGTATTCATATGAACAATTATAAAAGTCAATATGTAGCGAGTAATTAGAACCGAAGGGAGTGTTTAATTTAAGAAGTATTAAAATAAAGGGTTTTTCTAAGCTATACACTTGAAGATGTTAATTTTTTAAGGTGTGTTCTAAAGTTTTTTTTAGATAATTAACTTATTTAAAATTGTTAAATGTGTTAGTTGAGCTAAAATTTCTGTCGATTAATTACTTTTTTAGATAATTAACTTATTTAAAATCATTTGTTTTCTTTTCTCTCAAAAAAAAAATTTCTTTTTTAATGATTTTATTTTATTTCACTTTCTCATTCCTCCATTGTTGCAACTCAAACTTCTCTCTTGCTTTATTTTATTTTATTTTTTTTATTAATTTTCTCATCTCTTCTCTTTCAATCTCAACTTTAAAATATGGCTAAATTTAAGTTTGCTCAAATTCCTCAAAGTAACTTATGAAAATATGGAGGAATTAGATCTTAATTTGTTCACTTTTAAAATTGGAATCAAAATTCAATATGGAGCAACTCATTTTCATGTAGTACAACAAACCGAATTAAGGGGTTTAGGGGTATTGGAGAGAGGAATTGAGAATATTGGCAATGTTGATTTTGATGGGGATAGTGATGAAGATGATGATGTGATGATGATTGATAATGGCGAGATAATGGTGAGTTGATGATAGCGAGATGATGAAGTTTATGATGATGATGATGAATAGATGATTATGAATGTTTTTGATGATCAATGTTGATGGCTGTACCGGAAAAAAGGCAATCCGAGGATTGTGCTCCCGGGTATATATCTCTTGATATACATCCATTTTTGCAAAAATAAAACATCAAGTATTTTTCATAGAACATTGATCATATTATAAAACAATAATGTTTTTTTACAGAACAATATGGAAAACAAAACAATAAGTACAGTTTGTAAAACATTAACTGCTATAAAACATTAACCTAAGATAAAAAAAACATGAACAAAAAATATATGTATATTTTGTTATAGAAAGAGAGTTTTTGGAGGAGAGTATTAGGAAATAATAAATTCATATTCATATCTTAAATCATGAGGGAGTACATACATATATATAGACATGGGAAACAATTAGGGTTTCCTTAGAGAATTATAAACCTAATATGTAGAATATACTAGAATAATCATAGGGGTATAATGGGCATCCACTAAATACATATATTATATAACACTCCCCCTTGGATGACCATTATCGAATAGTATGCCTCGTTAAAACCTTACTAAGAAAAACCCGGTGGGAACAAAAACCTAGTGAAGGAAAAAGAGTACATCACTTTCGTAATACGCTTTATAATGTTGCCTCATTAAAAACCTCACCAGGAAAACCCAATGTGGGATAAAACCATGGTTAAGGGAAAAAGAGTGCAACACGTATTTTCTCCCCCTAATGAATGCATAACTTGAGATCTTTTAGAATAATGAACCCAACGTCTTTGGTAGTAGCTTCGCACTTGAAGTAGAATAAAATTCAACTCCTTGGTAGTTGATCCTTCCTTATTGGACTTCAATCTTCAACATGAGATATATTCATTTCTTCATACTCTTGAAAATAATACATATGTTGTGTTTATCATTACTTCATCTTTGTTAAATTGCCACAAATATTAAACTTATGCCTTCTTCTGGAAGTTATATAAAATAACTATTAATAATTACATATTGATAATAATTTATGGCAACTTGTGATATAATCAACAACATTGTCTAATCTTATGTAAATTAGTAATTACATTTAAGTAATAATTATTTGTTTATGGTTCTTCCGGACCATAAAAGGATTATCCTTATAATATCAAGTTCTCAAATGAACATAAGATTCTGATTAGCACTCACATACTCAAACTTCAGGTTGAGTGTTGTTAATTTAGTCTTAAACTCTTCAGGAGTTTGATAATAATATCACCATTATCCATTGAGGTGTTCAAAATACTTCGTATAGAACTTGAAGCACTAGATATTTGAATATGTCTTGTACAAGCTCTTCTGAAACTTTTATGCATAATTCACAACATGCTATTAAAACGCATTCATCTGTATAATTTCATCACAAATATATTCTCATTGGAGTATAAGATTTTTCATGTAAATCTTCATACTAATGTAAACACAACTTACTATATAATGGTCAAAATTTTACGTATATTACAATTATTGTATAAAATTAGTACATGTAATATGATGAGATGTGAAGTTTATATGAACAAAATTTTGAGCATAAAACATATACTACGTATATAATGAGTGATGCATCTAATCACTAATTGACACATGCAATGAATAATGCGTTTATCTACGACTCACACATGCACATAAATGTAAGACTAAAAAAATGCAAGACACTGTACAATGTGAATTTTAAAAATCTATTGCTGGACTTCTGGTCCTTGATGATCATCATTATTCACCTTTAGTTGGACTTCAAGTCCATGATAAGCTTTGATCATTCTCAATATGTCGACATAAAAGTGGAATTTTATTTCAGATCCCTGTTCTCAAATCCACTACTTTTGCATATGCATATAATCCTCGGTTCCATCATATACCGGTATCACATTTTTCAAGATGTAATTTGCATGCTATTTTACAATGATATCTGAATACATTTCCCATTGGTACCATTAGTCAATTATAACATCTTAGTTCTTATATCATAGGCCATCTGTTATAATTCAGATATCTATACCACTTCCGGGGCAAACATTATGGCATTAATATACCATTACACTTTCAATAGTGTCAACTGCACTTTCTTGCCATATATTACATATTTATTTTGGAACCGATCATACAACCTACACTTCAGGTGTAGTGATTCAAGTATTATTGGCAAGATTTATCTCAATGTATATACATAATATGGCCAAAATGTATCTTGAATGCTATGTAACATGAGACATAACTGAATACAAATCAAACCATAGATGTGCCCAACATATTTTTAAAATATATAGACAAAAGTTGGCAATAATATCTCAAATAGTCATTATAGGGATCATCACTTTATAATTTAGTAATTTTGCCAACTTATCCCAATTCTTCTCCCCCTAAGTTGGTAAAATTTTCAAATATAGGGGCATCATATTCTTAACCAACTTAGTGTATAATTTCATGTGCAAAAATATTTCATCTAATAGAAGAGTTATTAACAAATTTCATCGCTTAGAAGAGATATATTCAACAAACTATTTGTCTCTTCTGGAGAACGATATTAATTAATGAAAACCATCTCTTCTCTAACTTATGATGTACATCACACATGTGTTTATAAATTCACCATAAACTGTTCTCTTCTAGAGATTAATGACAATGGGGAGACAATTATTGTGCAGTTGTCGGTTTATTCTTGTGTGCTGACATTCAACAGCCCCAATAAAAAAATGATTGTTATATAAACATAATCATGACTTAGCTTATACGCATGTAACTCCACTCAATGGTGATCTTTTGGATTGCCAATGACTTTGATAATGAGTTTTAACTTACTCAACGTGTTAACATACAAGGTGGTTTGGTAAGCCTTTAGTCACATAATATAGAACAACATATAAGCTATTTTAGTGAACTTCTGGTCACTCATTACATATGTATATCCAAAGTTGTTCAAAAATAACTTTTCCTTTTTCTTGAAAATTTCTTAAAAATCACAATCCAAATATAGCTCAATTTCAATGTTCGTTAATTATGTCTTGCCATTCAAAACATTTCACATATCTAACATGAGAGAGCGTCAGCACATTATTTCATATCAAATTGAAACTTCAGGTTTCCCTTACGGGTGATTATACTATACATTAAACCCGAATGGCCTAATTGAATTATCACATCCAATCACTTTCTAAATTCTGGTCAGTTTTCAAACAATAGTGATCACTTTATTATGCCTACTCCATGCATGGCCATGATGATTAATATGATGTGATATAAGAACACTAGCAAGTGTTTCTTTCTATACTTGGCAAGACTAATACTTTATGCAACATTCATTATTTATACTCTGCTAGAGTATTGATTATTATTATCATGATACATGTTGTTTGTGTTGTACATTTTATACTTTTCTGGAGTATTCTTATAATTTTGGTACATATCAATTTTACCATGCTTGTCTTTAGAACTCAATTGTCTTCCACACTTCAGGTGTGTTCTATATTCATTAGCAACTCACATTGTCCTTCTAGAACATATAATTTAATTAAAACACATATGAGTGGTATATAATCAATGAAATTCAGTCATATTCATCTTCATAATGATATCATTTAGTATATTTAATAATCATGTGGCCACCTCTATTTAATAAATCATTATATGTACCAAACTGACCATCAATATATTTTACAATTCATGGAATAAATACTATATAGCTCCCCCCTAATCCTTGCATATGGGGGCATGAAATAAATCCAACAACATTTATATCTCTTACAGCCATATACGAAATATCTCTTAATCCGTAAATTCTTTTGGCAATGCATGTATCAAGCAAATTGAAATATTATTCTTACAAAACTCTTACATATTATTCTTGCCCAAATGTTCAATCTTTATTTTGAAAACCTTCAAATATATGGGCATAACTGATGCATTTCAACTTAGTTTCTCATAATGTCATGCTCAATTTATAAAAAAAAAACAAAAAAAGTCAAAAAAAAAANAAAATTATTTCTTACTAAAATATATATAATGTATTCATATTTACAATTCTCATGAACTATAACCTTTTTTTTTATTTATTTATTTATTTTTTATTATTATTATTTTTTTTTTTTATTATTAGATATGTGAAAAAGTAATGTCACATGCATGTTTCATATAATTAGAAGCAACAATGAAAAATAATAATGAGGAAATATAAACACCCACTATTATGACGCTAAGTAAATTGGGCAACATGATTTGATGAGTGATGATCATATATAGCTACATAATCATAATACAAGCATAATCTAACTAATGTGCAATTGTCTATAAAAGTAAGGCATGTTACTATAAATCTCATGTATTAATGTTGAGGTTGATGATATGAATTAATTTAAGGGCTCTAATAAAATCTGAAAAAAAATCAATTAACACAAAAAATAATATTGGATAATTATAAAACATATTCAATTTTAAATCAAATAATTGTTTTAATTTCATATAAGAGACAAGGCATCATACGGATTATGCAACAAATAGGAGATTGTAACGTACGAACCATACTATATAAATAATGAGGTTGGAATTGTGTTCAGGAACCAACTATACATCAACACATTCACAAATTCGTGGCTTTCATGTTGTTGATTAATTTTTCCATGATATATTGGTTTTGAATTGTGCGTATAGTCTATAAGTGCATTGTTGTATATAAAGGCTAATATTACAATGTAATATATTTCATATATGGCAGCTTCTTTAGAATTATGCTTCACATTTATATGACTTTTAGGATAATATCAAGCGAATCGATTTAATATATACGTAGTGATTGTTAATTAAATATCATGACAAAAAACTCTATTCTTGATTCGAATCTGAACAAGGAGGAATTTCATTATGTTTTCTTGTTTTACATATTTACTTATGATCAATAAAGACTAAATTAGGTTTAAATAATTGGCAAATATCTATAAATAAAGATGATCTTGTTATATAATATATGCTTTGTTGGGAGTTGTCATATGTATGAGATATACACATGGTAAGACGGCTTTGTAAAAGTCATGAAAGAAAAAGCAGAAAAACATAATAAACAAGTGATTTCATTAATCAAGTATACTCAGATTAACTAATTCATTAACATTTCATCAATCATGTCTATAGCTTTATACTAATTAAGGATCATGATTTC
>PYUH01000238.1:3197023-3211837 GCA_016808085.1 Suaeda aralocaspica | reverse complement strand
AAGATGTCAAAACTGGGATTTCATGAGTACTTAATTATTGGATTAGAGTAATAATTATAAGAAAATTAGGTAATGCTCAAGTGATTAACAAGTTGACAAACATTGAGTCACGGATCACTCATCTTCGAAAACAATTGAAAATAATTTATTTATTTATTTATTTATTTTTTCGTACATGATCAACTACATTAACTGAAAAACATATATTATCAATCTAATAAACATTCAAAACTTATTAATATATTAAACCAATAAATCATAAATATATGCGTACCTCAAACGCGGTGTATATATGAGTTGATCGATACAACCCAAGAACTCTCATTTGAGTCTTACATGATGTGAATATGCGTACCAAGAACTTAATAATGATGTATCAATTCATAAACCTTTGGAGAGAGTCGTGCTGATAACGTGTTATAGAAAGAGAGTTTTTGGAGGAGAGTATTAGGAAATAATAAATTCATATTCATATCTTAAATCATGAGGGAGTACATACATATATATAGACATGGGAAACAATTAGGGTTTCCTTAGAGAATTATAAACCTAATATGTAGAATATACTAGAATAATCATAGGGGTATAATGGGCATCCACTAAATACATATATTATATAACATATTTAAGTTATTATAATGTTATATGTATATTTAAGTTATTATAATGTTAACTCCAAAATATGAATCTAGTACAGAAATCTGAAGTGTACAACTTGGATTGCTTAAATGACAAATAGTTGCATCATCTGCTGCATTCATATACTCTTGTTGAAAAAAATTATATATTTAATTAGTGAAAAAAATCTAATAAAACAATAAATGTATATAAAAAAACACAATTTATAATTTAAGATAATAAAACAATATAGTTGATTTCTAAAATAGTCTAATTAAACATCTACAGTTAAACAAAAAACAGTCAATAAAATAATAAAAAACTTAATAAAACAAAAAAATTATCTATAATATAGCATAAGGTAAACCTAATTAAACAAAAAAATTATAAAACGTCATATTATATTTATAAAACATATAGTCAATTTCTAAAAAAACAATTGTGTTATGTTAAATTTTGTAAAACATATGCTTTTTATAATAAAACAATTGATAAATTCATAAAAACCTAATAGAACAAAAATATTGACTATAATATAGCATAAGCTATACCCAACAAAACAAAAAAATTATAAAGCATCGTATCATATTTATAAAACATACAGTTGATTTCTAAAAAACAAATGCTCAATGTTAAACATGTATAGTTTAACTAGAACATCTGCATTTTATAATAAAACAATTGGTAAAAAACATAAAACATTATAGATCATAAGCTAAAACTAACATAATAAAATTTTTATAAAACATCGCATAATATTATAAAACATTAATATTATTTAATAAAACAATGAATGTATATAAAAAAAATAAGATTTGTAATTTAGCATAATAAAACATTAACTAATATAAGGTTTAATTTGTGTTTTATATGAAACTTTAAAACATCAACGATATATTTTAGAACATAAAATATAACAAAACAAACATGCTTTAAAAACGTCAAATTATATATTATTAAAATATAACTAATAATAAAACAAACACTAAAAAATTTAAAACATTATTTTGTTGTTATAAAACATTAAAAGTATTACCTGCACAGATTTTTGTACATTTGTCTTAGTTTTACTAGCACTCTTTGCAGCTCTATTCTTTCAAGCTTTAATTTGTTCTTTCTTGATATTACTCATCTTCTTCAAAGTACTCTTTGGCATTGCATTTTTTGTACCCTTTTTCCTTTTCTTCGATTGGTCTTTTACCTCAGACTCGGGTGGATAAAGCATGTTCTCCACTTCTTCTACTGTAGTTGATTCATCAACATTTTGTTGGTTTTCAAAAAACAACTTTTCTATGTTAAACTTCTGTACGTAGTTTTAGTAAAACATCTTCAGTGCATATATAAAACAATCGCTTCGAAACATAAAACAGAATATAACAAAAATATTGAGAATAATAAAACAATACATTCATCAAACATGTTTATGAATTATTACTTGATAATTATAAATAATATAATTTATTTTAAAAAAACAACTATAACAATATTAAATTCAACATAAAAAGTAACTTCAATTATTGCAATATTTTATAAAACATCATTACATATTTATAAAGCATATTTTGATTTCTGAAAAACAAATGTTCTATGTTAAACTTGCATATCTTAAGTAAAACATCTTCATTTTATAATAAAACAATTTATAAAAAACATAAAATATAATAGTACAAAATTATTAAGAATAATAGACCACAAGTTTAATCTCACAGAACAAAATTTTCATAATACATCAATTCATATTTATTGAACAATGCATATAATTTATAAAACATACCTTATATAGTTGATGAACTCTTGTTGCTTTTCTTCAATCTTTCTCTATAACAAACAAAGAATCTTTGTCTAACTGTCACATTGACAAATCTGAAATAACGCTTCCATTTTCTCACTCCAAAACCATATTTGAAGCCATATTCATCATCTTTATCTTCGTTTTGAATTATATCATCTTCTTCTAAAACTAATTTTCTGGATAAAATATCCAGAACTTTAAATCTAGCAAGAGATTTGTCCATCAATAAAACTGTAAAGATATTATAGAAGAATAAAAACTGGAAAAAAAAACAGAGAGAAAGAGAAATCAAGTAGAAGAGAAATAACGAAAGTTTGAATCAAGTAATGTTAATTTATATAGGCTGTAAATTATTTATGGAAAGTAGAAAAATAAAACTGATAAAACATTTAAATAAAATTATAAAACATGATAAATAAATAAAACATGTAGTCAAATATAATAAAACAGAGAGAAAGAGAGAGAGAGAGAGAACTAGAGAGAGAAAGAGAAATCAAGAAGAAAATAAATAATGAAAGTTTGAATCAAATGATCTTAATTTATATATGTTGTAAATTATTTATGGAAAGTAGAAAAATAAAACTGATAAAACATTTAAATAAAATTATAAAACATGATAAATAAATAAAACATGTAGTCAAATATAATAAAACAGAGAGAAAGATAAAAAAAATAGAGAGAGAGAGAGAGATAGAGAGAGAGAACTAGAGAGAGAAATAGAAATCAAGAAGAAAATAAATAATGAAAGTTTGAATCAAATGATCTTAATTTATATATGTTGTAAATTATTTATGGAAAGTAGAAAAATAAAACTGATAAAACATTTAAATAAAATTATAAAACATGATAAATAAATAAAACATGAAATCATATATAATAAAACAGAGGGAAAGATAAAAAAAACAAAGAGAAAGAGAGAGAGAGAAAGAGAAATCAATAAGAAAAGAAATAATTAACAACCAATGTTCTATGAAATTCAGTAAGTGTTCTATTAGACAAATATTTGAACCATTGTTTTATAGAATTAAGCAAATGTTTTATCCAAAATAATTTTGAACCAATGTTTTATATTTTTGAACTAATGTTTTATCCGCTTAAAAACGGGAGTATATCAAGAGATATACTCNGGGAGCACCATCGAATTAAATAAAAAAAGGGGGGGGGGGGTGTTCGATTTTCTGGGAAATTTTTTTTTTCTTTTTTGGAGAAGGAAAAAAGGGGTTTTAGAAGAAATTAATAACAACAAACGGTGATTAGTAATAATAAATGTTAATGGTACTGTTTATTAAAAATAATAGTTAAGAGGTACACGTACTAAGAAAAAAAAAAGGACTTTAGAGCACACTTTAGAAAATAAAACTACATTGTAATTTGATCACATCAAATTCTATATGCATATAACTATAAAGTTGTTACAGATTTTCATGTTTTGCGCGCTAAACAACAAAAGATTTTTACATCGAGTATAACAATTAGCTTAACAATTCTGTGTCAATCACCTGATAAAAGTGTAAACTACTCCATCCGTTGTAACATTATATGAGCACACCTTCGTTAACAATTTAAAGGTATCAATTTTTTACGAACAAAGTTAAGTTAAATCTACAAGTCGAAATGTAAGTTTTCAATTTGATTAACTGACATCCTTTTGTAAATTAAAGATGCAAGTATGCAAACAACATTCTTAAAATAATAATATAAAATCTGTAATAAAATTGCAAATTTGGGTAAAAAAAAATATAATTTAAATTCTTAGTTTCCCTTAAAAAACATTTAACATTAAACCTTGGTAGATGGAGTACCAAAAATTGAGCTAATTACAGGACTCCCTACCAATTGGGCAATTACCAAACAGGCAAACAACACACCAACTTGCTGCCCAAAAACATAAAGAAATTATCTTTACAAAATACAATCCAAAAACTCAATTCATTCTTTTTTTCCTTTTTCTTTTCTAACAAAACTACTTTATAAAAAAAACGGACTTATTTTCCGTTACCTAGTGGCCCCCACGACCACCAACCATCTCATGGTATTGATTAAGTGAGTCTTGCCGTTGGAGGCGCATCTCCTCATTAAACTTCTTAATAAACGCCTCGACACGGCGGTTCAACTCGTCCTGACTCAACGACGGCTCACGCCTCATCCTTGTACCACCACTAGCTGGCGACGAAGACCCATCAGTGAAAGTTTTTGATTTCTTCACAATCCTCACCGGTGACTTTTCCGGCGAGGCTCCGGCGAAGGTGTCAGACTTTTTCAGGTGACGTGTCAACGGCATTGACCGTCCATCTGTCATCGTCCGCCACGTGGACTCTAGTGTGTCTCTTCTCTTTGGTTTTGACACTTTTAGCACTCCTTTTCCTCCTGCATGTGCCACATTACCCTTGGAATTCGAATCAATTCAATTTTTATTTTTTTATCAAATAATTTCAAATTTATTCCACTCTTTTATTGTCAGAACACCATATTATTATAATTTATATAAACATTAGATAAAGAGTACAGAAATTGTTAAAATGCAGTTGGAGAAAGAAACAAACAAAAAAACAAATTAAGTTTATAGAATAAAAACAGAACAGCAAAATATAAATTGAAAACTGCAAATTTACAATAGAGTTAAAAAAAAACAATCAAAATCAATCAATTTTTATTTCGATCATATCTTATATAGCATGGGTACTTCTAATGGGTTGTCGTCCCTGAACCCGATTCTTTCCCGTATCAGAGACAATTCCAATTCTTAATGTTATAATTACCGTATCCATTAACAATATTTATCAGAGTAGCTGTTTTCAGTCTCTTTATCGGTACTCATTTTCGATCATGTTCCCGACTCTGTACAATCTAGATCATATCAGTGTTTTTTTTTTTTAATTATTTCTAGGAATTTATACAAGTATACAACATTTCATCATAAAAAAATCAGAAAATCATAATATTAACAAAATAACAATAAAATAGCAAATCATATATTTCACAAGGTATTTCAATAACAAATGCTAATTAGTTAATTAAATACTCCGTAATTAATTCTTTAATTTAATTTACCTTCAGGACTACCTTTAACGGTTTTCCGATGACTAAACCTCGCCGAAAACGACGGTTTCTCCGCCGCAGATATCGGCGAACACTCCATAACCACCGTCGATCTCTCCTTCTCCACCTCCATTTTCGACACCGCAAACTCACCACAACCACCACCATTTCCGACACCATTAACACCGCTAATCTCACTTTTCAACGGCGAAACCACATGATGTTGACGATGATGATGATGTTCTTTTACTTCCATAAGCTCAGAACTCTCAACATAACCAAACAACACAACTTCTTCTTCTCCACCTCCTCTTTGTTCCTCCGCCGCCTTACTGACGTCAATCATCGCCGCAACTTCACGAACCTCGGCGGCGATCTTCTCCGACGCCGGAGTTAGGTTGTTTTCATCGGCGACACGTGGCTGGAGCTTAGAGGAGGCGACGATGGAGATGATGATGCAGTTGATGAGGAGGTAAAGGTACGGCGGTTGAAGCCATGAGAGAGCGAAGGACCAAAACAGAGGAAGTGAGGAGGTGAGGAAATCGAGGATTGTTGGTAAAGAGAAGTTGAGAATCACCGCCATTGATAGTACGGAAGTTGATACTAACACTGCTTTCAACGGTAACATTTTTTTTGAGTTTTTGAATTTTGTTGAGATTTGGTTTATTTTAAACAGTGGAAGTAGGAGAGTGGGGAAAGTGAGGGGTATATATAAAGGAGGAATGTTGAGGTTTTTTTTAAAGGAGGTGTATGGTTGAGTAGTGCATGTGAACCGTTGGATTTGGTGGAGCGTCAGATTTGTTTAGTGGCAGCTTTAATGAGCGGAAAATGTTTAATCGTTTCAATTCCTTTATGGCTTTCTATATGACTATATGTATGCATTAGTAAGGTTTTTTTTTTTTCACATTAGATACAATACTTATTCTCGTTTATATTTACAATTAAATAGACGATTTTACTCTTATTCTCAGACCATTACCAACTATCCTACCAATATCGTACCACTATGCAATCTTTTTTAACACAATGAAAGAGCATAATTAATTAAGGGTCATAGTCTCATCCCTACCTTGGGAGGATGGGATAGGACTATTAATTATTAAGATTACGTACCTAAAAATGTCATTACTAATCCTGAGATTAGATATACTAATTACACTACGCAATCACCATCCTAATAACCGAGGAAAAAAAGGGAGGAATAAGTTGTTTACATTTGCCTTAGGCGTTGCCACCATGGTGTTGGCACCTAGGCTACATGTAGACACCAGTTATTCCTTTCTTTCTTTCTTTTTCTTTTTTTTTTTTTTTTAATGTGATGGTGATTGAGTGGTTACAGGGGTGTAGGGCGGGGTTTGGTGGCTGAGTGCTGGTAAGGTGGTTGCCTGGTTGGTAGTGGTTTGGGGACAACAGTAATATTGTCCATTTAGTAGCGTAAAGTAAACGATGCTAAGTGATTGTGGACAACAAATAACATCCTTCTTTAAGTGTAACATCGATTTGTTATACTTTTGTAAATGACGTTGGGTTTTTATTTTCTACTTCGTATTCTTATTATTATTAAGCACGATTCTTGTCAATTTATTTGTGCCTACTTATTTGAACTTATTTATGCGGTTCATATTTATTATTCTCTCCATTGCAAATTACTTGCTACATCTAGTTTTTACATCTTCCATTAAACAACTTTAAAAATTAATATTTCGAATCATATATTAGAAAAAAAAATTATATATTTGAAAAGAATAAAGTGAAATGAAACTTATTGACTTTTCGTTACGTATAAAACACCAAAATTAGTTCAATTTATATCGTAAATAGTGCCATCTTAAATGTAACAAGTAAAAAAGCTACTACGGGATTAATTTTTAGATTTTTTTTATATCTTTAATATAGTTCGTCTAATTTATACTACCTTTGTTTTTTACTTGCTACATATACTCGAAAAGGATGTTTTACATACCTCTTTTGGATTATAGCTCCTATGATATATTAACACCTTTAGTCCTTTACCCTTCACTTTAATAAAATTAGATGATTTAAACATCATTAACTATCAAGAGTTGGAGTGTATAATTAACTTGGCATGATAATTAGTTATGTCAAATGAAAATCAATTATCTAAAACACATGATTGATCTAGAGTAATTTACACGACAGTGCCCCTATTATTATTATTATTATTATTATTATTATTATTATTATTATTATTATTATTATTATTATTATTATTATTATTATTATTATTATTATTATGAGACATATGCACCTGAATTAATCCACTCCATATCTATATTATATTATATCTTTAATTTCCTGTCTTAGTTTATTGAATCCTAATCAACTTTGTATTTCCTTAAAAAATTGTTATAAATACCTTTTCTTACTACTCTCGGAGAGTATCATCAAAAGATAAGTGTTAAATCCAAGATTTATCTTCGTCAGATTTTTATATAACAAAGAATCCTACCTAAGTTCATAAAACTTACACATGCATATAGTATATAATAGGGCAACTCAAACTCAACATATACGTTTTCTTTAATTCAAAGAATAAAAACAAAACCAAACAAAAGTGTCATATATATAATAAGTTAATTACAACAATGGGTGAACCCACTGAATCGTATAGTGTTTTAGAAATAGTTGTGGTCGGTTTAGGCCCTGTGTCTTTTGTAATACCTATATTGATATTATATTTGATTTTTCATTGTTTTTGTTTTTCGATACGGTTTTTATGTG
The DNA here is from genome assembly GCA_016808085.1 of Suaeda aralocaspica. NCBI lineage: Eukaryota > Viridiplantae > Streptophyta > Magnoliopsida > Caryophyllales > Amaranthaceae > Suaeda > Suaeda aralocaspica. The sequence continues at coordinate 3,203,646 of PYUH01000238.1, read as the reverse complement.
GTTTATGTGATGCTACTGAGTCTGAAGTAACTAACAACCAAGACACTATTACGCATGAGCGTGATTTGGAAGCAGGTTTAGCCGTAGAGATTAACGACGACGAAAGACATAAAATTGCTCAAAATTGTTTAGATTGTGTTATTTGTTTGGATAGTTTGGATGATCCACAAGCAGTAGAAGAAGGAGATGAAGTTGATCAAAATGATCGTAGCGTTACAATTTTGAGGCAATGTGGACATAGATTTCATACCTATTGTATAAGAGAATGGTCCTCAAAGGCAAATCATACTTGTCCAATTTGTCGTAGGCGTTTATAATATATAATACTATCAAATAAATCTAGTTGGACATGTGAACATATGTATTAGTTCAAATTTTGTACTACGTAATATATTACTCGTATATTTCAATCACAAAATCATCTTGTGATTGAGTATCTTCGTATACAATATTACAAGGCCATTAATCCATTACCATTATTCCTTCTTATTTGGAAGAAAGATTTTAAATTTCACTTGTGCTACATTCACTATTTCACATCTTCTAAGACGCAACTTATAAAATTCGTATCTCGAATTTGGTATTATATAAAATTTTAAAAATTATATATTTGGGGAGTATACATCAAGACAATTAAACAAAATCCCATTTGAATATATTTTTCTTTACGTATAAAACACTAAAGTAAGTCAAAGTTACACCATAAATAGTGTCACAAATCCTAATGTAGCAAGTAAAAAACTAATGAGAAAGTAGCTGTCTTACTAACAGATGCCCAAAGCTCACCTTCTATCTACTAGTTTTACTCACTTTGGTGTTCTATGTATTTGTGCGTGTTTCCACTTTGACTACTTGGACTGCTCTCGAAGTCGGAAACAGTGCAGTAGCAGTTACACAAAGGTCAAGAACATATGAAGAGAGCGTTACGTTAATAAGAGATTCACCAATAACTAATCGAGTATGTAAATGAAACACACTACCACAACAGTAGAGCACTAAATATGTAAGCTAAACAATACAACCATGCATGAACAACATTGAACATGATCGNCATATGCACCTGAATTAATCCACTCCATATCTATATTATATTATATCTTTAATTTCCTGTCTTAGTTTATTGAATCCTAATCAACTTTGTATTTCCTTAAAAAATTGTTATAAATACCTTTTCTTACTACTCTCGGAGAGTATCATCAAAAGATAAGTGTTAAATCCAAGATTTATCTTCGTCAGATTTTTATATAACAAAGAATCCTACCTAAGTTCATAAAACTTACACATGCATATAGTATATAATAGGGCAACTCAAACTCAACATATACGTTTTCTTTAATTCAAAGAATAAAAACAAAACCAAACAAAAGTGTCATATATATAATAAGTTAATTACAACAATGGGTGAACCCACTGAATCGTATAGTGTTTTAGAAATAGTTGTGGTCGGTTTAGGCCCTGTGTCTTTTGTAATACCTATATTGATATTATATTTGATTTTTCATTGTTTTTGTTTTTCGATACGGTTTTTATGTGGTTTATGTGATGCTACTGAGTCTGAAGTAACTAACAACCAAGACACTATTACGCATGAGCGTGATTTGGAAGCAGGTTTAGCCGTAGAGATTAACGACGACGAAAGACATAAAATTGCTCAAAATTGTTTAGATTGTGTTATTTGTTTGGATAGTTTGGATGATCCACAAGCAGTAGAAGAAGGAGATGAAGTTGATCAAAATGATCGTAGCGTTACAATTTTGAGGCAATGTGGACATAGATTTCATACCTATTGTATAAGAGAATGGTCCTCAAAGGCAAATCATACTTGTCCAATTTGTCGTAGGCGTTTATAATATATAATACTATCAAATAAATCTAGTTGGACATGTGAACATATGTATTAGTTCAAATTTTGTACTACGTAATATATTACTCGTATATTTCAATCACAAAATCATCTTGTGATTGAGTATCTTCGTATACAATATTACAAGGCCATTAATCCATTACCATTATTCCTTCTTATTTGGAAGAAAGATTTTAAATTTCACTTGTGCTACATTCACTATTTCACATCTTCTAAGACGCAACTTATAAAATTCGTATCTCGAATTTGGTATTATATAAAATTTTAAAAATTATATATTTGGGGAGTATACATCAAGACAATTAAACAAAATCCCATTTGAATATATTTTTCTTTACGTATAAAACACTAAAGTAAGTCAAAGTTACACCATAAATAGTGTCACAAATCCTAATGTAGCAAGTAAAAAACTAATGAGAAAGTAGCTGTCTTACTAACAGATGCCCAAAGCTCACCTTCTATCTACTAGTTTTACTCACTTTGGTGTTCTATGTATTTGTGCGTGTTTCCACTTTGACTACTTGGACTGCTCTCGAAGTCGGAAACAGTGCAGTAGCAGTTACACAAAGGTCAAGAACATATGAAGAGAGCGTTACGTTAATAAGAGATTCACCAATAACTAATCGAGTATGTAAATGAAACACACTACCACAACAGTAGAGCACTAAATATGTAAGCTAAACAATACAACCATGCATGAACAACATTGAACATGATCGACAAACACATACGAAGTGCATTATAGCATAGTGTTTCATACTAGTAATACTTTATAACCTTGAAACCTAAAGCAGTAACAAAGAAGAAATGGCACTCATATTATACACCAAGACAACACAACTGTCACTTTGTGAGTTGTGGTTACGAAATCAAAAGTAGATTACTCCTCTGTTTTCTATATCACATAAGAGTTCTAGATTCCAAAAGGCTGTTATACAAATCAAAGGCAGAATACTTCACAAGTCCATTGTACCATTCATGTCCGCTTCCAAAATACGGTGTAACACAGGCATGCTATGGCACCAAAATACGGTGTATATCTGGAATTTGTCCTGCAAACACAAGGAAAGAGGGAAATATTACAGAAGGGTACACAAAGTAGGAGGGGAAATCCACGGCACTGACATCTGTTTATTGTTGTGAAAACAAAAAAAAAACAAAAAAAAGGCCTGCAACAAGAACATGAAAGAGCGGTCAATATTATTAGGCAGATGCGATGTACATATCTTCATAGAATCATAGCCATGTTCAAATCAAGCATCTTTGTGAACAATAGTACATGCATATAGAAAAACAACTCAAGTTGAAAATACCATCTTCATATCCTACAGGCTACAACACATCTCTGAATATTAACTTAGAGGAAGACATTATTTCTATAAGACCAACAAAATGCCCAGAAAATACCCATTATCCCACGGGGATGCTTGATTTTCAGAACAATACATTCCCAATATACAACATTCAAATAAATTCTCTCTCTCCTTTTTCCTAACAAAAACAAACTTTCTCCTTTATAAACAAATCCCAACTCCAACACATAGTCCATGGCTCCATGCTCAACTTTCACCAAAAACTTGCTACATTTTCAGATTCAAATACAATGTGTATATAGCGTATTGCTACACTCTCAAAAAGTAAGAAGAATTTTCAAAATATGCATTGTCAGTTTTCTATCAGGCAGTGTAATGGTACCAGGCTACCAGCTCCATCACCATAATTTTTCCAAAAGACTACAATTATCAGACAAGGAGGAGTGGAGTGACTTCGTAATTTGTACCAGGGGAACGGTGGAGTTAACTCTTAATTCCTGTTAATCAAGGAGAGAAGTCTCCACTTTTCAAGCAAGAAGAGCCAATCAATTTATGATAGCTACACTAAATATGCTTAGTCCTAGCAGGAAGCAAGACATGAAAAATAACCTAGTGGAAATTTGTTATTTCAGAACTATTATCGAAAAAGAGCATCCATATTCATTACCAATTAAAAAGAACATCACAATTACACAGCCATTACCTTTTGTCTAAATAGACAATCCAGAGAAAAGCAATTCCAATTCCTCTTCCTCAGATGTAGATCTCTAAAAGACACCAATCAACAATTAATTAGTAAATCACCAAAGTTCACAAGCCTTAAACTGGAAACAGTGTCACAGCAAGTTATTGCTGCTGCATAACTCCAGAGACTTAGGAAAAATGCCCTGGGGCCAACTTTAAGATTATTCTAATTCTAACTTCATGATTAATAACAATCAGAGTGAAATTTTCTCACACAAATTAAGAACCAATATTTAAGCATCAAAATTATACAGAGAATTCAACTCCTAAGCCCACTAATTTGACAACCAAACACTATTGCACTATACATCTTGTCCACCAAATTAAAAACAAGCACTTTGCTCAAGACTTCTCATTAATAATCAAAGAGGGCACCAAGGACCTACCATTCGTGAACATTGTGTGATTTTTATAATTCATGCCAGAGTAGAAGTCTGTTTCAATGTCACTACAACGGTTTTCAAGCAGCTATTTTATGTTTAGACTACAGAAGCGTACAAATCTTACCAAAGCCAAAATAAACTCCCCTCCATCCGTCAAGTTGATATTTTTTAAGCTAGAGGTAGATAAAAAAATTAACTCTAGTGTTTCACATTTAATGGAGGACTACTTGATGTAAATTCAATGTATTTAACTTGATATAAGAACTTTGCCCTCCTGCAATCTCAGTATCTCATAAGGTTGATCCTTAAATGGCAAAACCTTATCTATTTTTCTCAAGTATAATGTCACGTACTCGCATCTCGTGACTTTGATCTCCATCAAATGAGACATCAGCAGTTCTTTTATTAGGATTTTTTTCTACTTAAAGCCTTAAGGAATTGCAGCAAAGGTAATATACATATTAATAATTCATAAATACAATGAGTGACCATAATTTTAGAAAAAGGAGCAAAAGGCAGATTAAACAAGATAAAAAATAAATTAACAAACTTTAGAAAAGATATCAGGGAAAACTAAGTTGGTCATTTTGTAAAACAGAAATACATGTATAAAGTAGTCGCCAGTTTTTATCATAAGTGGTTGATGAAGTGTGTGTATCACATTAAAAACTCAATAGTCCCATAGCATATTAACAAGTTAGCGAGCAATTACCAAATACTTTAAATAACATGGGATACAGTAACCAATAGCAAGTGTGTAGTTTTAGAAAAATTTAGGAAAATACTATGATAGATAGATAACCAATCTTTTCCAAGACAAAATAAAATACTTTAGAAGTTGAAGTAATCACTTTCATCAGTGCTAACCCCAACAGATTTATAGAATTGCACCTACCTTGATAGACACGAGCTGCAATATTTTATTTAGAACACGGATACGATGAGTAGCATAGCTACTGTTAACAGGCAGCAGATGCATCCTTTTCATCTCTTCCTGGACAGAGACCTTTCTCTCATCTTCATCCATTTGCTTCCATTGCTTTATGGATTTAGCAGGTGCTCCTATATGCATGGAGTTAGCAGGGGATTTCTGATCTTCAACACAATTTTGGTGGTCCAGTTCCATCAGTTGAAGATGATAGGAGCAAGTTGACTACCCATTAAAAAAAATGTCAAATAGAATGAACAAAAAATGCAAGATACTGAAGGGACATTAGAGCTTGACTATTGTCTTAAACCTATTGTTTCGTACAATGATATAGAGTTTTGAAGCCTACAACATGTTCCCCATATTGTAACCCATATAACATATCAAAGAAACACTGACGTACCTAGCATAAAACTTATTTCAATCCTGTTCTATTATCAATAGCTAAGAAAAAGGTTTAAGAAGAGTGATTTCATGAGTTAAACTTCACCTAATCCATTTAGGTCTAAAAATACCGAAGGAAAGTTGGGGAAGGGTACCAAAAGATTCAAGGAAGAACACTTAATCATCTCTCCATAGGAACAAAACAGCAAGAATTACTAGAAGATTGGAGTTAAATATATGAGTTACATCATAAGATTACAGTCAAGAGTGATAGAACATAGACAAGGAAATGTGCAAGCATTCAAATAACCAGGTTTAATGTCAAGATGATCTACTTATCTACAATAGTTTTTGTCCATCATATAATACAATGAAACAAATGAATTCTATAGACATAAAGGTGTATGACAATAAGCCGAGATTTGCTTTTGCGGGAAATGACAAAGGACACACTGTGTAAGCATATTGGGGTAGCAAATTCCATATAATGAGAAGGTCGGATGGGTGTATGAAGATACTTATAAAGGATATGATAAGGGATACATGGAGAACATAAATTGGTTAGAAAATTGGATTTCAAGAGCACAAACATAGCAATGAATGAAGAAAGACGATAAGGCTAACAAACCTAAATGTACATACTCCGGTTATGATTGTTACTTTTCCAATGCCCAGGGCTTCTCAATCTCAAATATGGTAACTTTACAAAAATTTCCCTTATAATGTCGGTTATGCATTGCATTCTTCTTCGACACAAATTGTAACTTATAATTTCTTGAACATTATTAACACACTTACAATCATGTAAAAATAATATGTACTTCCAACTAGCTTCAAATCCCCGTTTTAGAAACTCAGTCATATCATCCTAAACAGTTTCCCTTGAAGTTTTCACACATACCCCGTCAGAATCCCAGGTTTAATCTATTTGACTTTCAATGTCATGATAATAATTACTTAAAAAATCTCCACCATTTTTAAATCATTTGTTCTCAAGCACCAAAAAA
>PYUH01000238.1:3056256-3187350 GCA_016808085.1 Suaeda aralocaspica | reverse complement strand
TTATCCCACCTTGAATTATCTGACCTGTAACTAGTGAACTACGGGCAAATTAGGCCTGAATTGTACCTGAAGCTGGATACCCAAAACCTTACTCACTTCAAAACTGACTTGTCTTGGACTTACCTCACCCGTGAGGCCATGATTAATAAATAAATTCCATCAATTTTATTGATTTCTTGTCCACTATAAATTTTTAATCTATTTTAATTTTCAAAAACTATCTTTAACACATATTCATTGACGAAAAGAGTACTTGCCAACATAGCAGATTAGCAGCAGGCTAAATAAGACACAGCTAAACCNGCAGCAGGCTAAATACGACACAGCTAAACCCAAATCCCAATGATGCATTACTTGAGTATGTCCTCAACTTAATCAAGCCAATTTGCAGCTAATTCAAAGAGTTCAGTTACTTGAAACGATGATGCTTTAGGACACGATCGCATAATTCTTCAACACACACACACACACATTCATGTTCATTTACTNAACACACACACACACACACACACATTCATGTTCATTTACTTATTAATGTTATCGCAAATTCACAATGACTAACCATAATATTGCCAACATACAGAGGTCCAAGATGGGCAAGTGTCAATTTGGGCATTTTTATATGCATGCAATGTTCTGGGATCCATCGAAGTCTCGGAGTGCACATCTCAAAGGTATATTCTTTGTAAGTTGTTGTTTGGTTGATGTGTTTTACTTTAATTGTTATTTTTTATTTTTTTTTGTTTTAAGTACAACAAATGTTTTTGTAGTTAGTTTTAGACTTTTAGTCTATGCCTGATTACTTGTTGGCACTTTCTAACCTATTATTTAGGCTCCTAACATTTTTCCTGATATCCTTGCTATCTTTAGTGGTTTCACAATAAAGTGCTCTTGTTCTCTTGCTTCGTACATGATTATCTTTATATTCCATTGTGAGTTTGTCACATGTTTTATTGTATTTACTTGGTATTGCAAGTCTCAGCACTTTAAATTATTTGATATCTAGGGATGACAAGTTTGTGAGTATGGTTTGGCGAATCCTACACCACATCCTCGCTAGTTGGATAAGTCACGTAGGTATGAGTATACTTATGTGGATAGTTGGTAGGCATAAATGTCAAACTTTAAAGACAATCCTAGTTTCCCGCTGTGGTCAGTGGGCAAGTAGTAAATATGGAATGATTACTTATCCAAAACATACGTCCAAGCTCACATTGACCTCCTCAACACATATACACCCTCCCCTGCCTTACATTCCTTTGTTTTCAGTGGCTTTACGCAAACATCGTGACCATTATATATAGATTTGGTTGCAGCAACCTGCTATTTCAACTTTATGTAGCTAGAGGTTTGGAATAGTGTATTGCTTCGAATTTGCTAGTTTTCATAAAGTTCAAAATAGAAGCATTTGAGGAATAGAGTGTTGAGCATGAAAAAATCATTGGCGAATTGCGATTAATCTATGTAGTACATAATATGATTATATACTTTGTGAGTTATTGCCAAAAACTATTATTTTATTGTAGAGGTAATAATCAATACAAGGGAGGGAAACAAAGGGAGAGAGTTGAATTGATTACCACCTACAGCTGAAGAAAAAGAAACTATTGATCGAGGTGAAGAGCGTTGAGCATGCAAAACCCATTTGCGACAAATATATAATTGTAAACACCGAGTGTTATTATTAAAAACTGTTATTTTATGGTAGAGACAATTATTAATATAGGGGAGAGAAAAGTAAGGGAGAAAATTGAATTGATTACCACGTACAACTGGAAAAAGAAATTATTGATCACCATGAAGTGGTCTTGAAATTTAGGAGACAAATTGGAAATTATGGCTATAAAAAATGAAAAATAGAATCTCATTTCTAGTAACGAATAATGATTTCTGTTGCATGTAGGGATTGCTTGCATCTCTCTGAAAAGCTGTGTAATTAACCATATGTGATGACTGATGAGAGGTATGAGGGGGATATTTGTGTGCAACTGTGTAGTGACGTATTACTTATTTCAAACGAGAGCTTCCAGCTTTAGAGATGATGAAAAATCATAGTGAGAATTTAAGAAGAAGAACATAATCGCTAGAGATTCTGCCAAAAAGATTAGGAAAGAAAGACGGAGGAAAGGTTTCCTCGTTATTATCCCACCTTGAAACCTGAGATGGAGTAGTGATGGAAAATGTAGAAGTTTTTGCTTAGAGTTTGTGTTGCTAGGGATGAGGTTAGAAAGGAGCTTAGAGATTGAGCAAATATACCTGTTCAGAAATGGAGCCATGGAACAGAGAATAGAATTTGAAAGAGAGAGGTAATATGTTTTTAAAGGAGATGAAATGTATGGCTATAGTTTGGGCCTCGGTGGTTTGATGAGAGCAGGAAGTTGGTTGTCACTTATTATCTGTTTACAAATGATTTATTACCCTTTTGTTGCCAAGTGTTGGGATTATAAACTTAAATAAAAAATTATTGTGAAACATAATCACTCTTAATAAATACAAATCTATATATTTCTTAAAATTGAACTGCAATGTGAAAGTAATTTTAGTTTTATTCAGTATTATTGTTTTTCTTTTTATTTCCAATTTGCTCGCCACTTATTAAACAAAATTTTTAATAACAAATTGTGTCCATGTCCACATTGTTGATTCTACTCTGTAATCTTTCAAAGGAATTATCAACCATCACCTATTTACAAAACACTCCCATGCAAACAAGTAAAATAATTGCCAAACTAACGAATTCAATTAGCTAGTCAACATAGGCTAGTAGCTGAGTTAGCTCACCACTAACCACTATTTCTAAAAAGTGCCTTTAGCAGATTAATTTTATATTAATGTGGGTTGTATTATTTTTAGAATTTTTATGCTTTGTACAAGTCATGATTTTGGTTTATGTTTCCTCCCCTCATGAGATGCAGTTTTAAGAATATTAGTGGATGGTTGATGTGCTGGAAGTGGATCTCAATTTGAGTAACTGGCATGGTTAAATATCTAATGAATGATTGGATGTTAACCTTGGTGGTGGGGCTGACACGGAGTTGGACTTGTTTAGATTTGGATGGGTATGGATGATATTTTTTTTACCTACTTTGAGTGGTGGATTGGTGGCGGGAAACTGGGAATAGAATATTTAGGTGGACGTAGGGGAGGCTGTATCCTCCTTTGACCAGCTCGATAACAGATTGCCTTCCATCCTTTGGTCATCCCCAGTCTAATGAAGTTGTATCATAGATTTCTGTGTTGCAGAGTTGCATCTTTTGCACTGCCATCTTTTCCCTGTAAAACCATGCAGTTGATTTCTAATATAATATGCACATAACATGGTGTCATGAATCTGTTAAACTTTCTTGGAAAAGGGGCTGCAATACATACATATACACATCTCTCTCTCACCTTCTCATACACACACACACGCCATATATGTGTATATTTTGCACCATACACTTTGTCCCTTGGTGAGTATACATTTTTCACTGAATTAAACACCGCTGTTTTATGAAATTTATGCAGGTGAGGTCAGCAACACTTGACACATGGCTTCCTGAGCAGGTCACATTCATTCAGTGTAAGTCTGCAGTGCTCTTTGTGATGTGAAGTTTTCTTAGTGGACTTTTGCTTCACTTAAGCTATATGGTTACATGTTTCTTTTTGTGTGGACAGCTATGGGAAATGAGAGAGCAAACAATTACTGGGAAGCAGAGTTGCCTCCTAATTATGATCGTGTTGGACTTGAAAACTTCATTCGTGCAAAGTATGCATTTTGAGACAGATTAAAGCATTTTGTATATTATGCTTGTTTTGCGTGTTCCTTATTTCATTGGTTCTCCTTTCAGTCTTTGCTGTGAGGTTTTAATTCTTTGGCTATTGCAATTTTAGGTATGAAGAAAAGAGATGGGTTTCAAGGGATGGTAGAGAAAGATCTCCGTATAGTGGAGGTGACGAATACACGCCTACACATCAATCAAGGCAAGAGGAGAGGAATGGACATGCATATGTCAACAAAACTGTCAATGTGAATGAGGAGAAAAAAAGTGCAGTTCCTCCTAGTACTAGGGAGGTTAGATCAACAGGAAGAATTAGCATTCCATCCCCTCCCAAAGGAGTTGAACAGGTAAGGATGTTTCTATAACATGAAGCCTTGCAACTTTGCAAGTGTTATGTGCAGTTTCATTACTTTCATATACAACCAGGATCTTTTACTTCATGTTTATTCAATATGTCAAATATTCTTTCTGCTAGTGAAGAATCATGATTGATGTGATAGTTCATTCAGACATTGGCTGTATGATTTCGAATATTTCTTTGAAATTGGTCTCTTTAAAATTCTTCTTGTTTTTAGAATTTCTTAATTCCTAAAATGTTGTATTTGCTTTTGACTTGCTGTCGTATATTGCATGTAGTCACAAATGGCTATATTCTCATTGTTTGTGGATTTCTTTCTTGAGAGAGGTGCCTTGTAAGATTGGCAGAAACAATATACGTAGTAGTACTGGTTTGTTTTGGTAATTCTCAATTGTCATCGTTGAAGTACTTCCTAGGTTTTATCTTATGTTAACTGTTGAGTGGTCAAAAACTCAAAACTTTCTGTACACAAAAATTTCATTTCATTCTATTGTGAACTTTTGGTTGACACTTTAATCTGAAAATAAGATTGTGATTTCATCCCTCTTACTTCTCACTGCACTGTGTACACTGTGTTAAGAAAATTGGAACTTTTATTTTGCTCATTTTTCTTTTTTTAACACAGAAAAGAAGAACATATATTTTGCTCATTTTTCATTCATTTGGATTTATCAACATTTTTTCTCTATAGGATATGCTTTGTAGTATAAAAGCAGTATCTTTTGTCTTATTGTAGTACACATTTGAAGGCGAAATCCATTGCTCCGGTTGTGTTTTTTTGGGTTTTGGGTGTGTTGGGGTTGGGGTTGGCCCCACACAATCTTTACTTTGGTACTTTTTTAACTTCTCCTTTGCCTTCTCTCTTATTCTTTGTATGCGGTGATCTCAAATGAGCTTCTGCTTATCAAGTGGCTGAAAATAGATTTTCTTGGATTTTCAAAATTTAAAATTTAGACATGAAAAAAGCATTACAGTGGCACTTGTCACATAAGCTTTTATTGGTTGTATAATTCTATTGTTATTGGGATGTATGGGTTTTTACAAATATTGCACTCTGTAACATCTACACTGTTGTTTTGTTTTTCTCTCCATCATCTCATATGTTTTCTAAACAGGCTGCATCAGTTCCCCAACCCCAACATGAAATTCAGAAACCAGAAGCACCTACTCAAGAATCAGAAGTGACTCAACAGGTGTCTGATACATCTGCTGCTGCCCCTCCTCCCAAAGTTGATTTTGCTACTGATCTTTTCAACATGCTTTCCATGGATGATCCTAGTGAAAGTCCTTCAGAAAGTGCCAACAACGACGATGGTGCTTGGGCAGGATTCCAGTGTATGCACACGAAGTTTGCCTTTTTCTCTCATCTAATTGGTCAAACTTTGATGATTTTGCTGTTGAAGCTGTGAAAGTTACAGTATTAAAATGTTACATTAACTGTAATTTCAATGTTCACAGCTGCCGGACAAGCATCTACTTCTGAGAAAGCAGATGTGAAAAAGGATATTGACAGTGGTAACAAATCTGCTTCTGCATTCGAAGATCTTTTTGGTGATTCTTCTGCATCTGTGACTCCAGTTATGCAGCAACCTCAGAAAGATGTGAAAACAGATATTATGAGTCTTTTTGAGAAGGTTTGGATCTTATTCTGAATTAGGTTACTACTCTTCTTAATTTAACTTTTTGATGTTTAAGATTTGCTCTCCAGAGTAGAATTATTGCTGATGTCTTTCCTTGCTTCTTGTTTTATGTTTTTTACTGTAGTGACTTAACGGTTCGTATACTTTTCTTTCTCACGCCCCTTTTTGTCCTATATTTTTTGTGTGTAAATGGATAAACTTTCTTTGCTTGCATACCTCGCCTAGGATGAGGCTGTGTACATCATAATTTCTCTTGTACCTGTGCTCCATTAATACACTCAGGCTTGTTCCAATTATATAGCGTGGAGATAACTGATTGTCATGCATCACGTTCTGTATATTAGTGAGTTTGCCCTGTTTGGTTCCATTCTTTTGTGGGCTCAAAACAGTCAGCTGAACTGTTTTGGACATTTGCCTTTCAATTCTTAAAGAGCAATTTGTGTTGCTGTTGCTTACTCTTGGCTGAACTATCCTTTCGCTGCTAGTCAATTTATCCGGCATGTGCTTTTGATGCTCTTTTGTTCTTATCTAACACTTAGAAACTTGATATTATTCTTGTAGTCCAACATGGTATCGCCATTTGCTTCTCATCAACAACAACTTGCTATGTTAGCACAGCAGCAACATCTTCTGATGGCTGCAGCTGCTCAAGCAAATAACGGGGCTTCAAAATCTGCTAATATGCAACAACCTGGAGCAAATAATGGGGCTGCTCACCAACAGCAACTTGCTATGCTGGCACAGCAACAGAGTCTTCTGATGGCCGCTGCTGCTCAAGCAAATAAGGGGGCTTCTAAATCCACCAATGTGCAACAACCTGGATTAAGTAGCACCAATATGCCAAGTCAAAATTGGCCAAATGCTGGGTATCAATTTCCTGGTTTAACTATGCCGTTACCAGGGCAGAATGAATTCCAAAATTTAGCTCAGGTGAAAATTTCTCGTCTGCATCTGGATCATTGGACATGTTACGGAGTATATTTGTTTTGACATGTTACAGAGAGACTTAAGTGCATCTTAATTTTGTTTCACAGGCTGGAAATTCTCAGTCAATGCACACCACAGGGATTTCTCCCTCGTTCCCAGGAATGGGGTAAGTAAACTCTCAGATACATTAAACAATGTAAATGAGAAAACTCAACTTTGAATACTGAAGATTCAAGAGAAAAGAGGAAATGTCCAACCATCTAACTCAGTTAAAGACCCATAAACAAATTTTTGAAATCCTTTCTTGACCATCAACAACAAACTTATTCTGATCTGAACTCAAAGTGAACATTGACTTGATAGGAAAAAAGGCTCATCAGCTACGAATTTTCAGTATATGAAGACACTTCCAACCATAATAGCAGATGTTCCTGAGTCTTGACTAGCTGACTCCAGAATGTTTAAAATGAATAATTTGGAAATTGACCCAAATATGAATTTGTGATGCCAATTTTGTGATCCTTGATGTTCATTTTATGGATAAATGTGGCTTATAATATTCTGTTTTTTTTTCTTCTTCTTTGCATGCAGTTTCTATTCTATGGGGCAAACTATGCCCGTCAATGGTCCAGCTGCTGTCGAAACGAGTAAAAGTTCTGCAGCACCTGCAATTTCAACTGGGACATCGACACAAAAGACGAGTGATTATGACTTCTCTTCACTAACACAAGGGTTGTTTACAAAGCGATGAGCTTACCCCTGGAAAGTTGGAAAAAAAATTGATGTGAAGGTCGTCCTAATTAGGACCAAAAAAGTCGTAAGGAGGTGTAAGTTCGAAGGCATTTCCTCTTCCATTGGTTGCTGTAAAAACTATACTTAGGACATTTTTCAGCTGTTTGGGATAGCTGTTTTGTATGATTCATGCTTGAAATGTAATTTTTTTTTTCTTTTGGGATCAACAAACATTAGTTTTGACAAACCAAATCATTTGTACCTTATGCTTAAGCTTTCCTGGAATCTTAATACAAGATGTGATTCTTATTTTTTTACAAAGAGAACTATTTTCCTACTGCTTTTGTGCTTCTTATGTTCATAGGCTTGGGATAACGATGACTACGGAGTATAAATCCGTAATACAATCGAATGTGGTTGAGTACTTGAGCTTGAACCAAATGAGTGGAAACAGAACCCCCCAAATATTATAGTACCGAGAGAGGATTATGTAGCACATAAGATTTGGAAAATATAATTTATGAATGTTCATAATAAGTTCATATCGAGTTTGTACGGTTGGAATTTCACTTTATAGGTTCAGCAAGGTAAATGTAGATAAGCAAAATAAGTTGAACGGCGGAATCTTATAGTCCTTGTATGTTGTACATAGTTGGTCTAGTTTCAAAGATCCAACCCAAAGCACCCCAATCCATATTTAGATCGAAAATACTACTCAACATTACCTTTACCAAACCAAAAGAAATTGAAACCAGCTTGCCAAAATTGAACTTGAATTTAAGATAATAATTATCATTTTTTATAAAAGAAATAAAATGCAAAGTACTAAGTTATGAATAAATTATTGGGTTTTTTGTCCAAAGCTATCTTTGTTTTGTCACATTTTGCGAAAAACTACCTTTATTTTATTTTTTGTAAAAAACTACCTTACTTTGTTGTTTTTTTTGTTGACTACTACTGAAGGCAAAATTCCGGCTTTGACCTTCGTTTTCAGGCAACAAAAAACACTTGATTTGCACGTGACATCTTTTAACCCTATTTTTCACATTTTTTTTTTTTTTATTTCCCGCTATTTTCTTCCCTATTTTGGAACCCATGCATATTACCAAAGTAACCTAAACTGTATATCTAACTACTAACCTATTGCTTTAACAACACTTGGAAATCATTAAGCCATTTTGGATGACTGAACCGAGTTAAACAAAGGTCATGTGCAACTCACGTGTTTTTTAGATGCTTGAAAATAAAGGTCAATGCCGAACCTTTAATCAAGATAGTAGACAACAAAGAAAATAGCAAAGTAAGGTAGTTTTTCACAAAAAGTAAAAACAAAGGTAGTTTTTCGCAAAAAGTGAATAACAAAGGTAGTTTTGGACAAAAAATCCTAAATTACCCCTAAATTCAACCTTGTTATTTTCATAAATTATACATGTTTCACTAAAAACAATTAATCTCGAACCAATATCTGACTGAGACTGAAACAAAATTCAATTCATAGAACTTCGACTGTTAATAAACCGAGTTGAAGTTGATCTTAAGTGCAAAATTTGATCTAGTATGAAAAACAAATTCCAATCTCAAACAAATACCCAAAATCAATCCAATTAAAATTCAACCAAAGTCATCCAATTCCTTAATCTTCTACGGAGTAAATCAAATATAACCCGAGATTGACATGTGTATGAGTGTATGACATGTAAACACAAGGTACAAATCATGTAAATTATGTGCATTGTTGAGCAATTTTAATAAAGAATGTAGGAAGAAATGTTCTCTTGTGAACATTAATTAATAAATTAGTTGCTTGGGTGAGCACCAATAGCAAGAAATAACATAAAAAGACAAGGTCATCAAATCTCTCAAAAACTCATCTAGATTAGAAAATTTAGATTAGTTTATTGAAACTTTAACAATAATTTAAAACCACTAATTAGGATCAAATTGCCTTAAGTTATACTTCATCTCCCTAGAAATAAAGTCTAAATTACACTAATTTGGGCATTGCATATTTGCATGTGTAGTAGACAAAATAATTATGACTCCCAAATTATTTTAATCGGTGCATGAGTGCATGTTGACATGTTGTAGCATTGTATGCATTGGTTAAACATAAAATACAGTATAAAAATATAAATAAGGAAATTACAGTGAAGATTCTTTCTCAAATGTCATTGGTATGCACAGTAATTTATGGCATAGTTGCATAATTACCATTTATAGTTAAAACAAACATTCTACAGTTTTTTGTTACCAAAAGTTTGGGAATAATCAAATTTGTTGTACTTTTCCTTGTCTTTCCTTAAAGAGGTTGTTTGGTTTGGCCTTATACGTTTGCCAATCAATGGGTTTTTAGTTACTTGTTACCTGTTAGGCTGTTAGTGGTAACTGGTATGGTTGTTTACTTGCTACTCCTATCAAACAATTTTATGGATGAGAATTAAGTGAACATGTGATTGACCGATTGTGCACATGTGTCATGTGACTATGTGAGGTCAAAATCCATTATTAGCTTATGCGGTTTGATTAGAACACTAACCGATTCAAATAAGGTAATTGATATACGGATAACTTATTAAATAATCAAGTCGTGTTACGTTTTTTTATTAATATCTGGGTTAAGATTGAACATTTCACCCCCACTTGCCCTGTTATTTGATAGGAGGGTCTTGTACTCATGTCCAATCAATATGTTGAATTAAACATATCTAAAATGCTTTAACCCAAATCTGTTAATTTCATATTGATTTCAAATCCCCTAACTTTTCAATAATCCACGAAGCTCGTAGGTGTGGTCATAGACTCATACGTTCTAACATAACCTACGTTTTCACCGTCGTTTCATTATTCACCAAGAAGTTACAAGTCGTCCACACTCCCAACTTTACCCGGCTTAAAATCCATTTCACCATTACCCATTAGAAAATACATCGTATTTACCTATACACCAAATTAAACCACGCACATCTATCCAATCACTATATATTTATACCCATATCGATTATCTGATTTTTTTCCAACAAAAACATAATTTATTCACACTATATATATATATTATCCTATATATATACTCATAAAAAATACCTTAATTAAAGTTCATGGATAACAACCCTTGATTAGTCTCCCATTACCAAATCCATCAAAAAAATAATTACACCCCCACTAACAACACATAACAAAAGTCAATCAACATCACATACAAAATACAATACAATTATTAAAATCCCTAAACCCAAAAAGATCCCCTTTTCCCGCTTTATCCTCATCAACAAACAACTAACAACAACATTCTATTCTTCCTTTATTCCCCCCTCTTTCTTCCCTCACCTCTCACTTCTTCCCACCACTTTTCGCCGGAAAACCACCGTCTTCACCGCCGTACATTGCAGTACTTCTCTCACTCTCACTTTCTCACACGCTTACATCTTCCTCCTTCAAAAAAAGGTACATAATTCTCTGATTCATACAATTTTCAACCGACAATGTTGTAAAATCATATCATAATTGAAGAAAAATTGTGAATTTTCGAATCTATGTTGTTGTTTATCGGTGATTTTTCGCTTTTTTCTCGCTTCACCGAAACACTGTAACCTCGAATTTGAGGTTTTCTACTTTGACGTAACCTTAGAATTGTGAATTTAGAATTGAGTTTACGATGTTTGTTGATCCTAGTTTTTGTATTTTATTTTAGTGTTAATTGTGGTGGAATTCATGTTTAGTTGATGATTTGTTTGAGTTTAGTGAGTAAATACGATTTTTGTTTGTTGATCTTAGTTAGTTTGCTGTTGATTTTGCCATTGATGTGTTGAATATAGTCGAATTTCATATTAGTTGTTGTTTTTGGATGTTTCGAAATCTAAATGTGTAATGTTACCATGGTTTTGAATTGATTTAACCATAATTTGCTGTTAAATTGTTCACAGAAAGTTTATAAGCTACACTAGTATACAAGAGGTTTATTTAATTAGGTACAATTATTCGAAACGACGTGTTAGGTTGGACTTATGTGAGGAGCTAACCGGTTTTTCTTTCCGTTATAAAAAATATGTTGCGAAACATAAATTAGAAAACTAGATATGTACTAGCATAATGAATGTGGTTCCTAATTACTAGCAACTGCAATCTTTTCTTGTGAGGCTTTTAATTTCCGTCGCTTTCTGTTGGACCAACCATTGTCCCCGTTTCCTTGTCCTATATCTTGTGGTGTTGAATGCTGTTATTCTTGATTATAATTTTGATTTTGAATTTGGATGACAAATTGCTTAGGTAAGGTGCTTTGGTGATGATATTCTAGTCAATTGCTATTTTGAGGAAGATTTTTTTTTTACCCCTTTTGTTTTATGCTAGATTAGTAGGTAAAATCTCGCATTTGGAAAGTTACTTATTGTTGTTTACTTATTTGTAGCGTGTATGTGAGGATGAGTGATTGCTACTTTAGCATGAATTCTATACAACGTGTAAAAGACGTTATTTTGTTGTGGTAAATGGTGATGTAAGTGATGCTTTGTTAGGTCTTGGTTAATTAGGTGATATGATTGTTGTTGTGTTGATATTAGTTAAACCTGTTATCCTACTGTCTTAACCCCTATAGAAAATCCAACAATGTAACGAATAGATAAATAATGAAGCATGTAATACTATTGGTTTTCCAACTCTAACCCTATAATACTTGATTTTTTATAAAATATAAAATGGGGCTAAAAGCTAATCTACTAGTTTGTACTCGATTATAAGCTAAGGGCAACTGAAATATTGGTAAATTTTGTAACTTTCATTGATGGATAATATTATGGGATTGGTAGTGCATTACTTTAGAAAAGTTCACTTATTGGCATTCAGTTCAAATCTTTTACTGGGTTCATTCATGTGTAGGTATCTTACATTGAATCAGCAATGATGGTTTCATGAGAAATTTTGCTGATTCTAGTTTAAAATATTGGCCCCATGGCAGACAGGAACTCCACCTCAATGGGGATTAAATGTCGGAATTCCTTATTTTATTGGCTTTGTTTAACAACCATCCTTTTCCTACTTTCTTCCATCTATGTGTTGCGGTCATCTGGCCGGCCAAATTTTGTTTTCCGGTCTACTTCAGATGCCAACATTATATCTGATAACTTGAAAGTTGGCAGAGGTGCTGAAGTATTCTGTGAAAAGATTAGAGCAGAACAAGGAGGGAACACACAAGTTCTAAAGGTTTTCATGTATGATTTGCCACCTGAGTTCCATTTTGGACTTTTGGATTGGAAACCCGAGGAGGGATCTAATGTTTGGCCAGATATACGGACAAAAGTCCCAACATATCCTGGTGGGTTGAATTTGCAACACAGTATAGAGTATTGGCTTACACTTGATCTCCTCTTTTCGGAATATTCAGGCTCTTCGAAATCTCGTATTGCAGTGAGAGTGCGAAATTCTAGTGAAGCAGATGTGGTATTTGTCCCCTTCTTCTCATCTTTATCCTATAATCGCTTTTCAAGACTGAGAAAGCAAGAAAGGAGCAGTTTTGATAAGCTAACACAAGATAAATTGGTTGAATATTTAGAAGCTCAAGAAGAGTGGAAAATGTCTGGGGGTGTGGATCACATTATAATAGCTCATCATCCAAATAGTCTATTATATGCAAGGAACCAGCTTTGGCCTGCAATGTTCATTCTATCTGATTTTGGGAGGTACCCTCCTAATATAGCTAATGTTCAGAAAGATATCATAGCTCCTTACCGACATGTTATCAAGTCATTTGTTAATGATACCTCTACTTATGATAGTCGTCCAATCTTACTATTCTTCCAAGGTGCCATTTACAGAAAAGATGTAAGTTCTTCTTTTTCCCTCCATTTTCTGTTCACTGCCTTGCATTTTATTTTGCTATTTGTTGTCCTCCTTTCATTTTAGATGCCACAGCAATAAGCCTAATACTATCCTTCCATGATCACTTTATTTAGGATTTATTATTATTATTATTTTTTTTTTTTTTAATTTTTATTTAGATTTTTTCTAAGTCTTGGCTCTTGAATGGTTAATTCAACTGTTACGTATGCATTCTAAACTTGGATGCATTTCTTTGGGGTAAGAAGTTAGTATGCTTGATAAGACTTTCTATATTTTAGGGGAAATGCTGCCTGCTACTCTGCTCTGTATTTTTCCAGGCTTTCAAGAGCACTAGTTGTTCTGTGTACCATCAAGTTATTGCATATCTTGTTGATGGACTGATGTGATGTAAATTCTTATCATATATCTATTATTTAAGATTATTTGGTTTCTTATTCCGAGGTTTGGACCAAAGAGAACCTGATTATTAGATTGTTTTTCCTTTTGAAAAGTTATTAATGATTTTCTTACCTTCAGAATTATTATTGCGAAGGACCAGTGTTTCAAAATTGTAAGTGATGCCCTATGTTTTTCTTGAGATTTAATTAGCTAAAGGTTTTTTAGCTCGAGTTATTATTGAAAAGACCAAAGAACTTTCTACATTTCAAGTCATGTCATATATCCAACGCTTCATTATGTATAGATAATGGGGATTAAGCTATTTTCTGTTCCCAATTATTCAATTTGTAGGCATTTGTCATCAGCATGTTGCTTCACATTCTTCTGTTATTTCTATCCTTCATCCTATTTATTTGTTTATTTGATTGTCTTCTGGAGAATTGGTCTTGCTGCTTTGCTAGTGCACCCAGTATCTAATTTCGTAGCCTCTGTAGCCTTGGAGGAAAACCTTTTACCATCATTATGAGCTTTTATTACAGAATATTTTTTTAGTATGTTTTTGCCTGATTGTTATTATGTTAAGATATAGATTGTTGCTAATAATCGAAGATGTTTGAGAAACAAAGTTTTTTTTTTGATACGTAGACTCGTAGAGCAAAGTATAGTGTTCTGTTTCATAGTATTATTTACTCATTAAGGCAGTTGCTCAGGTTCTCGTACCTAATTATATTTCCTCTTATCAACTATTCCTTCTTTCCCTTTTTTATTGCCTCAATGAAGTTTTGTACATTTTTTAGGAGGGTGAAAGAGTAGAGAATAATAATGTAAGTGGATTAGTGTAATTTCCACTAGGCGAGGAAAAAAAAAGTTGGGAATATGTTACCATTTAGGTAATGGAGCAAAAAATTAGGGACAACCTTAAAAGAGAAATGCAGCAAAACTCAAGGGATGGAGAGAGTATTTTGTAAAGCAGTTTGTACTTTGTATATTATGCATTCATAAACTTTTGCACTTTTGCATCCTTTTTTATCTTCCCCTCTAATTAATAGTTTCTATATCATGTTTTCCCACTTTGAGCACGCATTCATATTCCAGAGAATATGTTTTCCTTGTTTATTGTTATCTAATTAAAATACAATGTATGTGACCCTTATACATGGATTACTGTTTTCTAGGGTGGAGTAATAAGGCAAGAGTTGTTTTATCTTTTGAGAGATGAAAAGGATGTGCATTTTACATTTGGAAGTATCCAACGAGGGGGTGTCAATAATGCTACGCAAGGAATGCACTCCTCTAAATTCTGCCTCAATATAGCGGGTGATACACCATCATCAAATCGCTTGTTTGATGCGATTGCCAGCCATTGTGTCCCCGTCATCATTAGTGATGACATCGAACTTCCTTATGAAGACATAATCGATTATTCAGATTTCTGCATTTTTGTCCGTAATTCTGATGCTACAAAAGAGAATTTCCTTATGAATCTTATCAGGGGTATCAGCAAGGAAGAATGGACTCGCATGTGGAGGAAACTGCAAGAGGTTGAGAAGTATTTTGAGTTCAGGTATCCATCAAGTGATGATGATGCCGTTCAAATGATATGGAAGTCCATAGCACATAAGGTTCCTGCTGTGAAGTTGAAGCTGAACCGAAATAGGCGGTATCTTCGCTCCACAAACTCCAGTTTTAGCAGGGAACCTCCAGCATTTGCTGTACCTCATAATTTTTGGTAAGGTGAGATGTCTTCTTTGGAGTCTTGCTATTTTTAGGGCTTGCCAAAGTTGCCTAACATAGGTGAGAGTCTTCCACAATCCACAGTTCCCTTCACAGATTTTTTGGGACATTTCGTGATCATTTTTATCAAGGATAGGTTAATTTCGGCTTGAGGTGTTATAGGGCTTCATTTTACACCTTCATTGATCTATCATTGTGTATAGCATCTTTTTGTTTCCGATGGTTTTAGCTATCTTGTGAAACTATTTTAACAGCCCATATAGGAATTACTTGATTTATTGAATTGATAGGACTTGGTAGGTACAAACGAAAATGTGATTGATTCATTTATTCATTTAGTCTTCAATTCTTTTATTACATCGTTTGCTCCAAGTTCATCGCACCGAAGTCCTTTAATCGGGGATTTATCATGTAATTTTCGACAAAAAAAAAAAAAGAAAAAAGAAAAAATCACATTATGAACATCATCACCAGTTGGTTCAAAGATTGAACTCTGAGCATTTTATGAACCGTTGTACCACCAACTAAATTAATTAATGTAATTTTGTAGATGCTACTCTATATATTCCTATGAAGTTCTCCCTTATTTTCTTAGCAAATAAATATTTTATCTCTTACAGGCTTTAGGGTTGAACAGTTGGGCCAGATGCTGGGTCTCTGGTCTTATACTACCAGTTCCCAGCCTAAGTGAAACAAGCCCAGTCCCTTTGCATCTCCTTTTGAATATTCTTATGCTTTTGATATCTAGTTATCTATTCATTATCCTAAGTCCTATTAGTGACAGATTTTAGCAACTTCTACTTGTTTTACGCGTTATTAAATGTTAATCGATTATAATTGGATTAATTGACTTTATGTGTACACAAAAATATACCACTAATTAACAGAAATGGAAACGAAAACAACCCTTAAAACCATTTTAAAGAACATATATAAATGTACTACGATGACTTTTAAGTATGCGTTCTCTAAAACTTATTAAACTAGGTGAAAGGTGAGACGGTGAGAGCATGAAACCTTCTTTCCATTATAATACTTTATATGATTGTATGTTTAATAGGCAAAATGATTGAACCCGTTAACTTTTAGTTACCAGCAAATATGAATGATGGGGTATCTTTTAGTATTGCAAAAAAAAAAAAAAAAAAAATTTTTTCCACAACCAGCTACAACAATGATCCATTCGAAAGTACTTAGAAACTAACCAATCTATAGTAAGTCAAGTATAAACTTCTATCCGCACTACAAATACTGACAATTATAAACGACAGAAACGACCAAGCAAGGAAGGCTGACTTTGACACCTTTCCATAGCACAAGTGTTTGCAAATCTTCTAAAATTTATCAGTATCAAACTGCTGCCAAAAAAACTTGTGCTACATTTTACTACTTCATAATTATATTGAAGTAAGGCTTCAAAATTTCTGCAAAAGGTGTATATCACTTCACCATAATCCTTTTGTTTGCAAATTACAGTTGTTTTGTTGTTGTTGTTGTTGTTGTTGTTGTTGTTGTTGTTGTTGTTGTTGTTGTTGTGTTTGTGGATGATCAACTTCTCATGCAACTTGATGAGTATTATTTGCCTTGTAGTATTGTGTATATCATTTTACGCATGTAGAGATACCTTTACAAGCTATGCTATTTACTATTTAGTCATGGATTGATTTAGTGTCCACTCTGATATGGGTATCCAAGTGTCAGACTTGGCTATATCGTAGGTTGAAAATTAAGTAGCCATTTCGTGTCTAGACTCTGGCATGACACACAATGTTTGAGGTAAATGAGAGTAGTGTAGAGGTAACATTGTCTACAAGTCGATTATTGTGTAATCTTCAATCAATGGTGTAGCATCAAGAGGCCATTAGTGTACTAACTCATTTGGTGAAGTCGATCTTATTATTGTCATTATTTTTTGTGATCAAAGAGGAAAATTATCTTATAACCGATGGTACTTTTGCTAGACACCATTAAGAGTAAATAATAATATGCTCATTCGATTTTTTTTTTATAACTTTGATGGTACATAGAGGAAAATTATATGTTACAAGCTGGACTTAGCATAAAACGGAAGAATATGAAAGGAGATATCAAAATATGAGAAACTGTTTGAAGAATTTAATTAATTTTATTTTTAATACTTAGTAATAGAATTGCAAATTAAAGGTCTATAGAAAAAGTTAATAATAAATTGGAAGTTGTTTGAATTAGCTCATATCCATTTCTTATAATCAGCTCTGCTGTTTAAAGGTGTATCATGTATGAATTTACAGAATCACTTCAGTCATGAAATAACAGGAGAAATCTTGGGATTCACTGCAAACTTTTTAATAAAATCCACCTTTCTGAAGTTGCAGAATTTAAACATGCTTACTGCTTGCTTTAAATTATCTTCTGGTGAAATTTTTTTTAAGTATTTTCCAAAAACCCCTAGATTATAGATCAATTGTGAAAAATAATGCATGCTTAATAAAAAAGACAAGTGACTTTATTTTTGCAATAATTGAAAATGGTATGATTTCTTGTAGAATGACGTATACTGCCTTTTTTTGGGTGGTTGTTTGTAGGTTTTTCGATGGAAGCTGTTAGGAATTGGTTAAATGGTAGTGCTGGCCAAGATGACAAGCTGCAGAAGTTGAAGCGTAAAGCAAGAGCATTACGTGCCAAAGCAGAAGATATAAATAATGAAATCAAACAGGAGGAGCTTCAGCCAGGAAAACGACGAAAAAGGGAGGTTGATATTTGGTTGAAAGATGTTGATGAGGTGGCGAATAAACTACAACGCCTTGAGGTACAAGGCAAAGATTTGAGTTCATTGAATTTGGGCGATAGTAGTACAAGTCAGACTTCTGGCTTGACTGAACAAATTGGAGAGCTGATTAGTCAAGGTAGTTTTCCCCGGGGGTTTACAATCTATGATCATGACAGCTCAGGTGTGGCATTAGTCACAGCTGATATAAAGATTAGTGATAACTCGTTGCATGATAATAAGAGGAAAATCAAGTCATGGTTGTTAGAGGATGGAGTCACCTCAACAATAGGTGTTTATGGCCCAGGTGGTGTTGGGAAAACTATGTTACTCAAAGAAATTCATAATGAACTACTTGAACGCTCTGAAGCTTCAAGGCGCATTTATTGGATATCAGTGTCACATGGCATTACACTGCCTATGTTGCAGGATAAGATTGCTGAGGCTATGGGTTTGACATATCTTTTAACAGAAAAAAATGCAATCAGGAAGGCAGCCTATTTGTATAATGAGTTAAAGCAAAAAAATGATGTGTTGCTTTTACTAGATGATGTGTGGGAGCATTTTTCATCAGAGGATGTCGGAATTCCAGTAGGAGAGGAGAACAGTTGCAAGTTGATCCTCACAACTCGTTCCTTAGTTGTGTGCAGAAGGATGAATTGTCAAGAAGTTATCAAGGTGGAGCCACTTTCAAAGAAAAAATCGTGGGAGCTATTTGCTAGGGTACTTGGCAGGAGAGATGAAATTCCATCAGACATACATGAGCTTGCTGAATTAGTTGTTGCAGAGTGCGCTGGTTTGCCTCTTGGTTTGATTGTCATGGCTGGAAGTATGAGAGAAATAGATGATGTTCAAGAGTGGCGTAACACTTTAGATGAGTTACGAGATTCAATTGAAAGACAACCTGCTATAGAAACAGATATATTTCCAGTTCTCAAGCTTAGTTATGACCGTTTGAAGGATGAAAAACTGAAGCGGTGTTTCCTGCTATGTGCATTATATCCTAAATATGGTCATATTGAACGAGATGAGCTGATCATGCTTTTCCGTATCGAAGGCCTGCTGGAAAATTATCAGAATGCACAGAGTTGGCAAAAACAGCTGAATAAGGGACACAGCATGCTGAATAAGCTTGAAAATGTGTGCTTACTGGAGAGGCAAGGTAACAGGCATGTGAAAATCCACAATTTCATCAGAAATATGGCTATTCGAATCACCCATGTAATCCCTCGATTTATGATCTCAGCTGGTGCAGAGCTAAGAAGAATACCTAGTGGCCGAAGATGGTCAGAAGATCTTGATAAGGCTTCATTAATGCACAATTCATTGTCAGAAATTCTACCGGAAACAATACCAGTATGCCCACACCTCACAACCTTACTAATCCAGCAAAATCCATTTACAAAACTTCCCTGTTCTTTCTTTTTGCACATGACCTCCCTCAAGGTCCTTAACTTGTCCAGAACCAGCATCAAGAAGCTACCAAACTCAATTTCAAATTTGATAAGCCTGAGAGCACTTCTGCTTGAATTCTGCCAGCGTTTACATTTTGTGCCTTCACTCATGCAGCTTACCAATTTAAGATACTTGAACTTAAGCTTTTGCTGGTCAATGAAGGATGTGCCCCATGGGCTGGAGCAGCTAGTTGACCTTACATTCTTGGATTTAGAAGGAAGCAGGGATCTGTGTTAGCTACTCAGTAAGTCGCTATGCAGATTCTCCCGTATCCAATGCCTTAAGCTTGATCCAGATGTGCAAAGTATCTCAGGATATGATATGGTAAAATTGAGGTGTTTGGAGAGAGTGGAAGGTTGCAGGATATCTGATGTCTGCAGCTTTAACAGATATGTTAATACGCAGCACTTTCAGCAGCTGGATTACTATGAGTTTCTTGTTGGAACAGGCAAATACAAAAGGTTTAACAGAAGCAGCACAAACGAGGAGCGGATGGTGATACTTTGCAGTGGTAGTCTTAAAGAGGGGAGCAAAGGGGATCTCTTTATTCCTCCGGAGAACACTTAAGATTTACAGATTCATAACTCTGAGTTGGGTGCAAGAAGCTTGTTTGAGGCCTTTCCATCATTATCTCATTTAACGGCATTAAAGAAAGTTTTGATTAGGCGTTGCAGAGTGTTAGAAGTCATATGGTCACCACGATTATGCTTCGAAGCTGCACTGGAGGCATTCGTTGTTGATACTGCAGTAGTAGTGCTTCAATGTCTCAAGGAGTTGATTCTCACAGATTTACATGATTTCACGGGTCTAGTAAAAGAAGGATTGTTTCTTCAACAAGGTGTCTTTTCCAATCTTAAGATATTGGTGTTCAAATTTTGTCCCAAAATCAAGAAGCTTTTCACTTCAAATCTGTTGAATGGGAACCTTGATAACCTCCAAGAGCTGGAAGTAGAAGGGTGCGAAGAATTAGAGCAGATAATTGCATTCCAAGATGATGATGCTCTAGAAGGGATCATAGACTTTGAAGGATACAATAACATAGAAAGCGGTTTAATTAGGCTTCCTAATTTAAGAGTTCTGCTATTGAGGCGCTTGCCAAATTTGACTAGCATTTGTCATGGTGAAATGCTTGGAAAAGGTTTCATTGAACGAATCATTGTCGAATACTGTGCAAAGATCAAGCATGTGGTCATGAATAGCTTGACAAATCATAACCTGAAAAACATAAGAGAAGTTAAAGTAGCAGGTTGCCAAAATTTACAGGAGATTTTTGCATCACCCAACTTTCAGTGTAAGGAGAATGACATCTATGATCTCCCCAACTTAAAGGCTTTAGAGTTGGATGATCTACCTTGTCTGTCAACATTTATTCATGAAAGCATACCAGTTTGTGGTATGATTGAGCACATGACTTTTAAACTTTGTCCCAGACTGAAGAGACTGCCTCTCTCTATACCATTACAAAGTATTATCGGAGAGCAATTAGGACCGCTTTTTCTTCAAGAGATAAAAGCAGATCGTAAATGGTGGGAATCTCTAGAGTGGGATGATCCTGCTATTAAGAATATCCTTCTACCATTCACCAAGCTGAGTGAGGCAGGCGAATCCAGCATCAGTGTCTTTGAAGGTTCTTACTTTTCCGACACAAGCAGCTTACTGTCTAGTTCTCCAAGAAAACTAAATATGAGTACTTCAGACTTGAGCTCCTGCCTTTCAGAATCATGGTATGCCGTTCTCACAACTCCTCATTTGCTGTTGCTAATGCTTATAACTGACAAACTTGCTAAAAATCTGTATATAATCTTTACAGTGATGTACAGTCTTGAGTTATGCAAGAATGCTCAGTGCTGAATTAGTTCTCCGACAGAAAAGGTAAGAATCGACAATGCTTCTTTTTAAATTAGTCACTTTGGTCATAGATAGAGGTTTAGTTTTGATGTGTTAGTTTTTCCAGATATTCAAAATGGAAACATAGTGTTTGAGATAATGCAATTAATCTCAATCATATGCTTCACAATTCATCCTTCCTTTGAAATTGCTTCTGTTGCTAATTTAAGCTTTAATTCTGAAAATACTTGAAAGATCTATGTTCCAGAACTCTTCTGTGTCAGAGAACATGTTCATTCTGCTAACAGTGGCCATTGAAAAAACCATAATTAGACTTTGCAGTAAAAAGCAATTGGGCGCTAAGTAATTGTGCTTTCCTGGCTGCTGTAGAAGGGAAGAACTATGAAGATGGTTGGAAAATTGATCAATAAAAAAAGTTTTCAGGAGCAAACTGGTTAGATATTTGTGTTTGTGATAGAGAGGTCCATGCATACTCTGCTGTCTTTTCAACTATAACATAGTTACACTGTTGTCATCAATATAACTCGTTAGAGCAATGGCTTAATTTTTGAAAATTGTAAAAGAGAGTCATACTCTGAGTTAATGAAAACAACGGCATTAAGGGTTTGTACTTGGATCATGTATTCATACTATTGGGAGATACTGAGATGCAATATTAAGGCCACATCATCATATGTCAAAGATAGATTTCACTATGAAAGACGAAGATTTGTTGATTAGATCTAACGTAGCTTAGCCTACAAGGAGTCAGGGAGTAGGATAACTAGTCATTCTTATAAATATGCGATTGTATTCATTATGATACTCAAGTCAATAAAATTCAGTTTCATATGTTCTCATATCTTATCACATACCATATTGAATGATCGTGATCAGCTGCTGGATGGTTAGGCTGTTTCAGTGGCTACTCTGTGTTCAGCTTGGGTGAGCAAGTCTGATTAACATAGTGTTTTTCCCATTCTTATAAGAAGTGCATATGTTAAAGTAGATTTTCCTTCATAACAGCAAGAGAGTTCAGCAGCTAAATAATGTTGATAATTTTGTGCGAATTCATATCCCCACTTGCCAAACACCATGTCTGTAAAGTGTTTAATATGTGACAAATTATTTGACTTATATATATTTAACCAACTTTTTTTTTTTTAATCAAAGAAGTGTCTACTATTCTATGAGATGAAGTTATAATTTTGTGAAAATTATGAGAAAGTGAAAGAAAATTATAACCTACCAAGTAATGAAAAGGTGTTGAAGTTGGTGTATCTACCAAAACTGGTGACCATCTGTTCATGTGAGTTACTGCAATGTGATAAGCTAGCTGAAATCGAAATCAGTCTGTGTTCAAGGTTGCAGCGCTTGCCTATTTTTCTGTGTTTGAGTACTGATCAAGAAACATCATCTCCTTTTCCTTAAGTTCAAGAAATTAAAGTCGATAAAGGGTGTTGTGAATCACTTGAATGGAATGGTCCTCGGTTGAAGCATGTACTTCAGCCATTCATTCAGTTTCAAAAGCTTCTTGGCGCTGACTATCAGATTGTTAATCCTGTTATTGGATATTAGTCCTGATGTATATTTCTTCCGTATATATTAGTATTCTATGCTAGTTTTCCATTCTTCTGTAACTAATACACAAGATGGCAGATAAGCAATTCTTCCTTGTATTTTATTTTAAACAACTTAAAAAAATATGTACATATGGAATTATACCAAATATTGTATGTCTATATGAACCAAACAAAGTTGGAAAACAGTGTCAAAAGGAAGTTTTTGGGACCATTTGAAACGTTACTGCTCATGCAAAAGAGTAAACAAAAGGCAAACAACTATATTATGTTGTAAGCTGTAAACCGTCCTCTATCTGGTACGTCCACCGGCAAATGAGTCAGAGGCAAACTTCAGTGATGGTCATTTGGCATTACCTTTAGTCATAATTTCTTCATTTTTAAGGTTGTAATTTCACTTTTTCCGAGGGTGGTTTAATAAGGATAGTGGGCCCCACAACCGAAAAAGTGAAACCCCGCCGAAATATTAAAGAAATTCAGGCTAAAGGTAGCACTAAATGACCAAACGGATGTAAAAAGTAGTTTAGTAAACAATTATTTTTAAAAAGGGTAGTTATTTTCAAATTTTAGATTTTATAAGATAGTTTTAGACGATTTGGCCAAAATTATAACAATGCCATCATACAAAATGAAGAATATGCAACGGGTAACAACTGATAACATGTTAAGGTTGTTACAGAATACTAAAAAAAAAAAAAAAATAGATGCCAAAACATCTTAAACCACATCCCAATAACACATTAGCAGGATTTCTTTTACATTATAGGAACATTAGTACACCCTTCCCAGCAAAATGAATCCAACTCAATATTAAAATTTGCCTACAAAAATTTAAAGTTACAGTTTTGCAATAAATCTAAAATATATTTAAAGGCGTTTCTTTCAAAGAAACTATGCCACATGACACTCTCTAAAAAAAGATGCACCATGTAAGCAGATAAGCGCGCCATGCAAATTTACAAAATGAATTATTCTTAGATGTAGTTTCAAACCCATGACCTCTTAAAAATTAAAGTCACGTGTTTACCATCTCAACTCGATTTGATTAATGATGTAAATGTCCACCTATTATATATTCCTTTTATTTATTCTGTAAATTAGAAGATAGAAGTTAGATTTGTATATTTTTACAAAAATTGAAAATTAAACAATACATATTGAGTGGTGCATCAAAAACGCAATGCCGGAGCAACGCCCAAGCCAACTCTCTAGTGACTAATTAAAAGTAGAGGATGAAAGATCAATGCACACAACAAAGTGGTTTAATAGAACAAAGAAAAACCTAAGAAAGACCGGGAAGTTAGGATATTCTGATGTCCATACACTATTAAGGCTTTAAAAGGTAAGATTTGTACCACGTAAACACCACTACAAAGTTTACAAAAGTGATACCTGCAGCAGCGTTTATCACTGAGATATGGAGCTCACTACATGTTAAACTCTTTTTTTTAATATTTTTTTTTACAGTGTTGACACTTGACAGTATAATATTTAGGCAGGTAAGAGTAAACTCAAGACTCAAGTAATTCGAATAACAAAAACCACCATCATGAAGGCCATTAGCATAGCTAACATAGCAAGCCAAGTAAAACATGAAGTCTTCGAGCTTTGTGAAAACACATTCATAGCCCTTACGTTAGCGTGACTAGTGCTTGCCAAGCTGTGCTCAACTGCCTTCTCGGTTGAATCAAGAATCTGTAACCAGGACATGATAAAGAGATAAACAATATAAAACCCTGAAATGAAAGGCACAATACAACTTTCTGGATGCACAATAAAGGCTCAAAATCAAGAAGCATATCATTCAGAAGGTGATGTATCTTGTTTTTGCGAATGCAAATAGAAAGATAACATATTTGGGTAACAAAAAGAACAGCAAATATTAACATTCCTACAGGTTTAGAGTCTTTAGCAACTGGAAGCACATAACCTAAATATCTGAAAGTGCAATGATCAATCAGTCAAAGTTTGGGCATATACATCATACATGAACTGATGCACCTCCATTCTAAATTACTCGTCGTTCCATAGTCTCTCCACCATTCTCCTTTGTTAATTGCCTAAAAAACACTGTTACATTCCCCTAAATGATAAAAAATTTCTCTATACTTCACACATGGTGGGAGTCAACAAATTTCCCTCATACTCAAAAGCATAAAGATTATGGAAGAAATTAAGTAGTTTCTACATTTTAACTTTTGCATTAATCAGATAACTCAGTGTATCATTGATTGTCACCTTTTACTCAAGTATTAAAAAACAAAGGTTAATCTCAAAAATGTTTTTGGATTGTTTCCAAATACTTCGAATTTATTAAAATTTAAGAATTGCATAATCAAAAATATTTAATTGCTACTAATCAAGGTAGTGAATTGGTAAGCGTATAACTCAAACTAGAGCAATTAAATTTGGACAGAGGGAGCACATACTAATCCTAATTAACTCGCAAGTCTCAGCAACCCTTGCCACAGTAAAAACTGAATCGATGATAGTATAAACACATTGGAAGTTTCAGCCTAGATTTAACCAGATCCAATTCTAAACAAAAATTTCAGCCTTTAAGTCTGTATCAAACTTGTAACAATATCGAGATTCACATATCCAATCTAATTCCCAAAGTAAGGGAGATGACAGGAAATCCTAAAGGAACATGAATCGAATGACGCTTGACTAATCATTATTTCTGTTTCTATGAACAAAAAAAAATGGTTTACCATTCCTTAAGAGAAAAGGATTTTCAAATTAGCAAAGAATTGTCAAATTCAAAGTAGGCTTAGTAAACAAATAAGACTGAGACATACCTTCTCAGCATTTTGTAGTGACTGATTCATCAGGAGACTGCTCTCTTTTAGTTGTCGTGCCATTCCCACCATCTCATCTGTCAAGTCTTCTTGCAGCTTTCTGTAAAAAAAAAAAAGAACATAGAACACATTAAATTGTACATCTTTCGACTCAAAAAGTAGGCAACTGGAAGTTTTCATCTAGCCTTTGAATGGGAATAAGGACTCACTTTGCTATATTTAAAAAATCCTGAATTATACATTAATAAAGGGGAAAATCCTTATAAGTTCACAGGTTGAGATTTTTTAATATTGTCTATGCAATCATTATGGTGTTTCCAGAAAAACAAAACAAAGCTTCTCGATATTCCAAGTGATCCCCTTACCCTATCACACATGAAATTAAGTAAATGACTAATGGAAGATGTTAGCCTACCTCAGACTCCAACACATCCGGACCTAAGGGACAAGGGAGAGAAGATGTTCATATTATAAGTACTCCAACGGAACAAGGTTCAGAGTGAAATAAACCTGTGTTTGTCAATATGTGATTCAGCAGCAGCATCTAATTTGACAAGCGGAAAGGAATCCTTTCCAGCATCATCACATGATTTGTCTTCAACAAACGAGGATGGCCTATGATCACAAAAACCATTGTAACTCAATCTCAACTATTTTCTTATTTTGAATTAATTTGATGAATTAGCACATGAAAGGCAAAGCAAGAGGATTAACAAAGGTTTTTACATACACTGGTCTCTTTCTAAGACCTGGGGGGGATGAAACTTTTACATCTTCAATTGTTTGAGGCCTCGCCTTAGTGGAAGTCTCTTCAAAGATTTCCTGCATTATTTATGTTCCAAAGAGTCATGTACAGTTGTACACAGTTTTATAAATTCTACCTCAATTAAGTTGTTCAAAATCAGAAAGCCTTTGCTTTGGTAATTCTGAAAGCGAAAAATCAAGAAAGCCAAGCTCTCATGGTTACAAACTACAAAATAATGCGCATAATGGGGTCCAAACTCCAATATTGTTAGTGTTTATGCACTTGATGACACTACATCTTCAGGGGAAACCCGATAACAACTACGAAAACATTCTTATCCTATCAAAGGGATCAACCACTTATTCCTTCTTCTCCTAATAAGAATAGCTTCAAGTGAGTATGACTGAAAAACTTGGCTTCCCCGTATTCAAAATTTTTGGACTTGCCATGGCATTAAGATTAATGACCAATACAACTAACCTAGTTTTTTTAAAAACCTGAGGATCATTCATCACTACTAAACTATGTCAACCAAAACCTACCAATAAAAAAATAAACTTATAAACATCACATGTTATAAGCATATGGTTTGCTGCCATTACAGTCTCCAAGGTTATGCATTTATGCAATCTGGCACTATATTAGGCATTCAAAACTTACCAAAGGCGAAACTATTTTGGAAGCAACAGATTCAATCTTCTCAGAGTAATCATTCAATTTGGCTTTTGAGACCCTACAAGCAGAACAAATGTATTAAGAAATAAATATTATAACTAGCAAACTCCTTATGTGGTACCAATATCCATCTAGAGGCTTGATAGCTACTGTCTACAGGGCTACAGATAACATCCTGTGAGGCTGTGACATTCTTACAGCTACGAGTATATAACACAAGTTACAAAACATGGAAAATTCTAAACCATCATCTTACTTGGAAATGAACAGATTTCACAGAAAATTTGACAACATGTATCAGCTCATCTTTTTTGTTTCAACATTAACATTCAAAAACCAGGCACTTTGGACACCACAAAGAAGTAGACCTGGGCAAGCCTTCAGGAGTGGTCTCTTCACTTAGCTGCTCCAACAATTCACGAAGAGTAGCGACATACTGCAAATTTACAGTCCAACTTAAATGCAGTGTCAAGAGAAAAACACACAAAAGCCATTAATAAAATCCAAATTCTGAAAAATCAAAATACAACAAACCCCTTTCGTTAAAACATAAAACCCCTATAATCAAACACAATTATAATCCATACACCAACATAATTTAAATTTGCATACATGAATCAGTTTCGCCTGATTTTGCTGTTGAGGTGCTGCAGCAATTAACCTTCTGAAATTTATCTCAGTTTTGCTGATCCTCATAACTCGATTCTTCACTGCAAAAAGTCAAAAACATAAATCAGAATACAATAAAGTTCAGTGCCAACAAAAGGTTCCGCAATCGACCCAGCACAATAACGCACCCTTTCTGATATTTGCATGACAATTCAGAAAGATTAAAACAATTTTGAAGGCGAATATAAACCTGAGAATAAGAGTTTTTTTTTTTTTTTTTTTTTTTTTTGCACAATTTAACCTCGCTATTTCGATTCATTGAGTTCACCACATTTGAAATTAGCTTTTAGCAATCACAAATTCATCACATACAAACAATCAAAATAGATTTGAAAACTAACATCAACGGCTCAAAGAAAGAACGTTTCCGATGCATTTCTTTGCTGAAGTGACTGACGATTGTATCCATTGAATTCGATTTAGTAATATTTAAAATGATCAAATTAACTACTACAACATAAGAATGATTAAAATATAGAATTATTGTTTGCATTTTGCATGCTATGGCGGATCAAGAATTTTCGAAATGGTGGGTCGGCAGGGTCGCCATCAATTATCCATCAGTGATCACACCTACAATGAATCTAAAATATTTTAACACTACTTGATAATAAATTTCATTCCAAAAATAATAACAATATAATCCATATTACAAACAAACACAAAAAATTTCCCCAATTATCATGAAGTACTACAAAAAATAACTTTTCATATCAATATATGTAATATTGTCTTGAAATTCAATTAGCAATGTTTCAAATTACAAGCTTTGAAGGAATATTGCTTTAATTTTATAATTAATGTTCATAAAAATTCGAAGGTACATTGAATAAATTCAACCAAATCGACAATCTTAAAATCTAAGTATCCAAAACATCATGATATTCAACACCATCAATCAAAAAATTCGACAATCTAAAATTCAAAAATCATGAAATTCAACTCGAAAATACTAATAATCGAAACATTAATTCAACAATTTTGTAAGTAATTAAGATTTCATCATTAAATTAAACTCTAATCTTTTTTTTACTAATTTGAAATTATAATTGAAAAACAAAGCAACGATCAAACATTAAACATGATGATACTGTACTTTTAATAATTCAACAAACCCTAAAAAAAAATCCAAAATTGATGATCAATTAAAGGTTACCTGGAACTTCTACTAATGGAGATTGAAGAGATGAAAGAGAAAGGAGAATGAAAGACTCAAGAGTTCTGGAATGTTGATGCCAAGAAACTTGTACAATGACTATTCATGAATCATAAATGTAAAATTGGGGAAGTT
This sequence comes from Suaeda aralocaspica, assembly GCA_016808085.1. Lineage (NCBI taxonomy): Eukaryota > Viridiplantae > Streptophyta > Magnoliopsida > Caryophyllales > Amaranthaceae > Suaeda > Suaeda aralocaspica. The sequence goes on along the minus strand of PYUH01000238.1, from coordinate 3,158,202 downwards.
GTGGAACTCATGGAGTCATGGACTCATGGACTCATGGCTCGTAGGCGATTGGGCGTGTAGCCTAGCCTAGGCTAGTCTAAACGTGGATATGGGCAGGGCTTGACACGTGGGCGGCACGACCACGATATAATAGTGGCCTGTTCGGCACGAGCCCACTAGCGGCATGATATGGCACGAGCCCACTGGCGGCATGACATGGCATGAAAAACGAAGGGTAGATTGCGGGTCGTGCTATAAACAAAAATAAAATTAATCGGCACGCGCATTGCGGGTGGCATGATTATAAAATTGATAATAAAATTAATAAATTATATAAATAAAATAAGTAAATAATTAAATAATATTTTTTTTGTCAACAACTACCTAATAATTAGGTGTTTTTGTAAACAGCTACCTATCTTTTTAAAAAAATTACACAACTACCTACTTGTTTAGTTTTTCTTGTATACCACTATCATTTAACTTTTCCATCCAAATTTTCCGTTATTGGGTCTCATTTCCTACTATTCTTTCCTTTTAATGTTACGAATACACAAAGATACCCCCAATAAGAATTTTTACAATCTTTTCACTTATCTTCTTTTTTTCTATTTTATTATTCTTTGTTATTCTTTTTGTTGGGTATCTTTTTTCCTTCTTCAATCATCTCTCCTTCGGGCTTTGGTAATGGTGAAAACTAATTGCAACGACAAATGGGGTTACTTCCCTAAAATTCTCTCATCCCTCAATTTTCACCTTCAATCATTCCTTCAATTTCACTCCTCTAAATAGCTCATCAAATCCAAAAAAGGCTAAAAAAAATTGATTTTGATACTCACTAATTTAATCTGACCTTTCTCTCACCTAGCTACATCCAAAATTGTTTGATTTCAACCAAAAAAAGGATTTTGGGAAAGATGGTGGGATCTTGAGGTGTATTCAAATTTGGGTTTTTAGTTGATATGAAAATTTTGCTTTTAATTGAGAAATGGTTGAATTGAATTCTTTGACAATGAAATCAAGAGAAAGAAATGAGGATAAATATTGCTTTCAAGGACACTCAATTAGCACTCATACTACGCAATAACAAGGTTTGCTTTAAAAAATCCAAATTGAATGTTTCAATTTAAGGTTAACAAAAAGTATGAACTTTAATCAAAATTCAACAATTTCAAAACACAAGTTATCCAATTTGAGTTTGAGGTGCTACTTAGTAATAGCAATTATGGGTTAATTAAGAAATAATCTATAGATCTATGAACATCATCAACTAAGGTAACAAAATGCAAGTAAACTTTTCATTTGGAATGTTGGGATTAAGCACCCATTAATACAATGAAGGAGAATTGAATTAATTGAAAGGAGGAGAAGGAAGAATTGAATGGAGGGATTGAGAAAAGAGGTTCAATGACCATTTTTGTAATTTGCTTAAAAGAATAGAAGAAAATTGGTAAATTGTGGGACCCACTAACGGAAGTTTGGATGGAAAACGTTACTAGGTAGTGGTATACAAAAGAAATGAAACATGTAGGTAGTTTTGTAATTTTTCTTAAAATGTAGGTAGTTTTTGACAAAAACACCTAATTATAGGTAGTTATTGACAATAAAAGCTTAAATAATTATATAAATAATGATAACAATAATTATACTTATATAATAAAAAATCAAATTATTAATAATTTAATTTTTTTATTAATTAAATAAAAATAATTTTTTTAATTAAAAAAACTAACAGGTGGCACGTGGGATGGCACGGCACGGCCCCCCAAGCATGTGGGATGTGCTCGGCCATGGGCCAGGGTATGCCATTTGGTGGCACAGTGCGACAAGATAACCCTTCGGCCCGGTGTGGCACGGCCATGACGGCATGGCATAGCATGATGTCCACCTAACTAGTCATGTCGTGTCATATCAAAGCACATGCTATTAGGTGGAAAAAATGTTTGGGTCAGAAAAATTGCTATTGACCATATCATTTGCAAGTGCTTGTGCCTCAAATCTTCATACGATATGTCATGTGTCGGCCTAACCTACATGTTTATCGGGTTTTCATATTGTGTCATGCTTTTTTACATAAGTGAAATACGTAGTATTCAAAAATATACTCTCAAAAAAAAAGTTGTAGGATTTGGAGATAAAATTTTAGGCTTGTAGCCCAACACAAATAGTGACATCTCGTGAATTTTTTGTTGTCCCTCCACACCAATGTAGATCTTTACTAATAACTTGGAAGCAATCAAGCATGGTCACATGACTAATTGACCATATACGCATAATATTTATATAGCCGATTTGAAATTATGTAATGACATTATACTTGCATCTTTGTAAATGTCAATTAGTTTTTAAAATTTTTGAAGAGTGGTACCGGAAACTTGCTTGCATGAATTTCCCTTGTAGGTTTTTAGGTATGAAAAGATTAATCTTCTACGAAATAAGTTCTTTATGGTCAAAAGTGGAATATTATATGGAGTAATTAAATTATAATTACATTGATTTATGCTGCCCAAACTCTCATCCAACTGCCTCAAAATTAATGTTAAAGTCGGACAAATTGCATGAATCGAAAATTGGAATTCTTCAAGAAAACGCTTAATATTGAATCTTTAATCAAGAAACTTCCGATAGTGTGTCTCCGAAGTTATGTAGGATTACTATTTGATGTAAACAACCCTAATCTTCTTAATCACACATAGGTTTTGGATTGACGACTCTTAAACTATCTCCTTATTGAAAGACGTAAATTGGAGTGTCTACTAGTTTATTACTCCTTCCGTTCCCAATGTTCATTACACTTTGACTTTCGCATCTTTAAATACCAATTTTTATCGTTATAGATTCTAATAAGATCTCATGTGACTATATTTTTAGGAAAAATTAATTCTAATAATCCCACCTTTTATACATTTGAATATAACGGTCCCACCTTTCGATTATCTCACAACAGTCCCACCTTTATGGCTTGTTTTCTTTTATTGGTCCTTACTGGTTAATAACTTAATTAGTAGGTAATTTATACACGTGACATTACATGATTGGTGGAGTGCTTTTTTTATTAAACAAAAAAAAACTGTATGAAATCAGTTTATTAATTAAAACAACAAAAAGAAATGAAAAAATTGTGTGTTGGAGTGCTTTTTTCAATTTAAATCAGTTTTATTAATTAAAAAAACAAAAAGAAATGAAAAAATTGATTATGGTAACCTGAAGTATAAAGGACCAATAAAAGAAAATGAAGTATAAAGGTGGGATTGTTGTGAGATAATCCAAAGGTAGGATTGTTAATTTCAAATGTGTAAAAGGTGGGATTATTAGAATCAATTTTTTCATTTTTTTTTTTATACATAACATAGTGATATACTGATATTTCGTGTTAAAGTTCCGCTACTCTTAAAATAAACCTTTAATTTTATCTATTGTAACTTTAAAAATTCAGCATATTGTTGAAGTTAATGTTGCACTCTTCTTAAAATAAAATAAACGTTTATTTTATAATAGAAGTAACAATACATAAACTAATAATCAAAATTCTGCTCTCCTACATTTAGTTGTCCCTCTTCTTTCTTTTTGATTTCCAAGATAATTGAATTGTAGCTTCTATCATTTTTTAATGATTTTGATCCCCGAAATTTCCCTCAATCACATACTTAGATCTTTTGACATTTATTGATCTACTTTTCTTTCTTGTTAAGACAACCCTACATTACTCTTTTGGGTGATATATTGTTGATGTCATGTCATGTCATACATACTTATTATTATTTATAAAGAGTGTGTTGTGGAGGTCATTTTTTTTAACATTGTACAGTTGCCTTTTACTCTTTAAATTGTGTTGACATTTTCCCAAAGATTGAGTCATTGAGATAATTGGAAATCAAAGATAAACAGTTAGTTTGATTTTTGTAATGATATGCATATACTTGATAACTAGAACAATGGGTTTGAAACCTACATATCAAAGTTAGAAGTGTTAGGGAAATTGCTCTTGAAAACACAAAATGACAACAAATTGAGAACCTTCGAGGCGTGTACTCACTTTCCTAAAAACTATATTTCACCCCTATCACAAGAGCATGGGTTTCATGAAATAAGTTTTTGAGATACAACGAAGAAAATCTTCTTTGGTGATGCTCTAATCAACAAAGAACAATGAATAACAAGTATTTAACTAAAAAGTTTGATAATGTGAAAATGATGATGAACTTTTTGAAGAAACTAACTCTTCAATCTTTGATTATGAGAAATTCTGAAGTTCTTAACTTCCTTTTCACCATCCAACCCATATATAACATATATGTTATAAGCATGAAGAGATACAAGCAAAATAACCACCGTTTAAGCAACGGATAAAGCCAAAAAACCATTTCTGAAGCCTCTATGCGCCCGCATAAATAATCTATGCGCCCGCATTTTATTAAAATTCTGTCTTTTGAGGGCTTCTGGAGGTCTGATGCGGGCGCACAAAAGTCTTATGCGCCCGCATCAGCGGGGACTTTTTGCTCTTTATTTGTGAAATACAACTTTTGCATGCTATACTTTTCTTTGATTATTTAACTCACCTTTTCCATGTAAATAATCAAAGATTAAACTTGGATTTATCATACATATACTCTAAATCATTCAACAAGAAGCATGATTATTTGTGGTTACTTGAATAGATTTCTATAATTTATTACCCCTCTATTAATTATTCCTTACCTTATCTTGGGCTTCAAGTTTTCGATCAGCTTTGATCAACCCAATAAGGTCGTACCCTCTTTAATCTAAAAGATTTGAAACTTAAATCCCATAATTAGTACAGTTTTGCTTTTGGTATGACCCAAAATTTAAAACTTTTAGCAGAAATATGGAAATTACCTTGATATAAAATTTTGGGCTGGACACGCTGTATTAATTCCCCTGCTGTGTTGACAGTATAGAAGGATAGGCTTCTTCCGGACATTATGTAGCTGATAATATTAGTCTGCAGACGGTTCAAGCATTAGAGAGTTTCTCAATTAAGTGGGGTGAGGCTCTTCATGACTTTTTTGTTTTCCACAGCGCTTTTGCATTCAATTGTAGTAAATTTGAAGTCGTTCATGTTATAAGCGTACTGGCAGTCTGGCACACGTAAGTGATTATCTATCCTGCGCTGCTGACTGAAGATGTATTATATATCAATTGGGAGTATGTTTGTTCAGCTTTCGTACCCATGGACAAAATATACTTGGAATTCACAGAATTAATTGTCCTTGATTATACTCTTGAATTGAAGTATGTTTATTTGCTCTTAAATGATAAAGCAGTGAAGAAGATCGATTAGAATGTGCATGCATAACGTGTGGTCTTAGGGAAAGGGTGCCTAGCTACTATATATGCATAATGATTTTGAGGTAATGTCTTATTTTTCTATTGGAATTTTAAACCATGTGCATTGTATTATTATAGACCTATATATAAAATAGTTTAAATTTATTCCTGATGCTTTTCTTTGTGTAAGTTGTTTGCAGCTTGACGAAAATGTCTAAATGCACTCTCATTACAAAAGACTAACTGAGTAGATAATTGGATTGGTAGAAGACACAATCCAAAGATGCTCGTCATCTTGCTTTGGCGCTAATACAGTTTGGCATTATAACTCTTAATTAGCTAAAACATTGATTATACTACTCTATTGTTGCAATTTCCTTCATTTAGCATTGTTTTGAGGATGTTGAATTCATTGTTCATGATTACCTCATTCAGTTCTAGTTCGATCGATCTTTCATTAATGTGCGCGTAGAAGGAAGGAAGTAAATGGGAGAGGGGGTGAAGAGGGAGAGGGAGAAGCAATGCAAGAAGGGATAATTAAAGAGTGAGAGAAGGGAAGGGAGGTGAGAGAGCATTGTTACTTTGTTAGCGCCGATATGTTAGTGTGATAATAATTAATTTGCAAATTTTGTACTACAGCAGGACAGAGAGAAAAATATGATTATATCAATCTGAAAAGGAAGATTGATTAGCAGAAGACGACGTGGGCGGGATGGTTGGCTACTCCTTCAAGTTGAAGACTTCAATCCTAGAAGAAACTGATCTTGTGACTGATGCTTAAACGATTAAATCGATGCTCTCCTATGCAGAACAAAACTTCACTCATAAGGCAGGAGCTGTACTGGATTGTGTTAGCTTTCATGCTTGATCTTTGTTCGACTTTGCGACCTCCTTGGTTAGTTGGTTACCAAAAATGTCACCTATGTGTTGCCTTATTTTGGGAGAGAACACATTGATCAGTCTGTGGCTGCTTTTCGTTTTCGCTTCCATGAAGAACACTCGTTATTACGGATCATTGTGCTGTAATAAGGCTTTAATAGCCATAAGCCATTGTTACTTGTTTGGTTGCTTTGCTTAAGGCCACTCTACATATGTTCAAGGTGTTAGCACAATGCCACAAAACATTAGTTTCAACTTTCAAGCTTCTATTTGACCATTACATTTATTTAGTAAATGAGCGAAATTTCTACCAAAATCCATTTTATAGAGATTACCGTGTAGAGTATATTTTCACCTTTTTGAAATTAACTATTGGTGCAATGACTAGTTCTAGAAAAGCTTGAACAATAATTTGAAAAGTAATTTAATTGGTTAGTATTTAAATAACAAATAATTTTTTTCCAAAATTTATTAAATTAAAGTGAGGGCATGGGGGGTAAAGGGTCTTAGGCCTTATTTCATTGGCCAAATTTGCTAAATTGCAAAAATTATTTTTGTCTAAAATAAATTTTTTTAATTGTCAAAAAGACCTTTACCTCATTATTTAATGGCAATTTGATAGTTAATTGTATTATTGCCTATATTGGAAATTAAATTGATAAATTCAATTCAATAGTCGAAAATATGAAGCATATACAATAGTAGTACTTATTAAAAAATGATATACAATATAAATAAATGTTGCATACTAAAAATGAATATTATAAGGAGTATATCAAAAAATATACTCTTGGATGCATATACTAATTTTCCATATGATGGTATTCCATGTAAGTTGTAGTCATTTTATTATATGGCGGATTGGATATGTTTATTTCATTTTTCTCATGAATTTAAATTCATTTTATAAAATTAGCTTCGGAATTTTATTATTTAACCTTTTAAATTTCAACTAATATATTGAATATTTTTTTCTAGTTTTTTTTTATAATTAAACAATATTAAGCTTGAATATTTATGAAAAGCAAACAAAAACATATTTAATATTTGTAACTCACTCGGGGCATCATGTAGGCCAAAATTCTAGTCATGTATTAAAACAACGTTAATAATAAAATGTGGTGACATATTGTGCGAAACAAGGGTGTATTCTCTACTTCTCTTAAAGGGAAGCCTTTTCCCAATAAATTATATGAGTACTTCATTTTATTCCAATCCAATCTTAGGGTCTGTTTACTTCAATTGAAAACAGCTGAACTAAACTGAACTAATTAGAACTGAATTGAACTGAAAGTTTTTATTATGTATTAATGATTTTTAATTATGGATTATTAATATTTAACTATTGATTATTGATTTTTTAACTATTGATTATTGATTATTGATTTTTTAACTATTGATTATTGATTATTTATTTTTAACTATTGATTTTTGATTTTTAATTATGATTATTGATTTTTTTACTATGATTTCTATGGATTGACTATGACTATTAATTTTTAACTACGGATTATTACTGATTTTTAACTATGGAGTAATGACATAATAATAACTTTGATATTAATCTACTAATAATTTTTAAACAAAAAACGTTATTGATAGTTTATATTTTTGAAATAAAAACAAGTAATACATCTTCATATTTTTTGTGAGTGGTATAATAAAATTTCTGTAAATAATAATAATAATAATAATAATAATAATAATAATAATAATAATAATAATAATAATAATATGAACAAATAGTATTACGAACAACTAGTATTATGAACAAATTAATTAGCGAAAATAATTAGCAAAATAAAAGAAGAGTTGAGCTGAGCTGAACTGAAATGAACGGAGCTGAACTGATTGTAAACTGAAATAAACAGTCCCATATCGTGTTTTATCTCATCCAATTCTTCTCAGGGAGCGTTTGGTTCACTATGTATACATATAGGTTTAGAATGGATGAAAGTCATACCTTATACTTGGTTGGTAAAATTTTCAGTTTTAAATCCATATTTCACACAATCACACCCATGAGGTACGGATTTTAGAAACCTTAGAGGGTAGGTCGCAATACCATTCTTTTAGGTATCAAATTATCAATTATTACTATCACATTTCACACTAATCAGTAATCATGAACGTGAATTTTATTTAGTATAAAAAATGGATCTCTAATTGAGCCTCTTCTATCTTTCTCATGAAATCATATGCGTAATGTTGTTTTATTACAAAGTCCAAACTACATAAAGCCCAACATGACCCACCAATCCAATTAACATATCAACCCCACCAGGCACTACAAAAAAACGCGTTTTAGGGACGGATTGAATTCGTCTCTACTTCTTCAAATTCCGTCGCTATATAGGGTTAGGGACAGAAGTAGTGACGGATCAACACCGTTCCTAAAAACTTCGTCACTAATTTAAAGTAGAGACGGATTACAAAAAATCTGTCTCTAAATTAGGGACGGAAATTATCCGTCTCTAAATTAGGGACGGAAATTATCCGTCTCTAAATTTAGTGACTAATTTTATTTTCATTTTTTTTAAAAAACAATTTTTTTTTTACATACCAAACAAATCGAAGTTGTTGACAAGATTAGAACATGTTACCTCAAAGTCACAAAGTGACACTCATACCAACTTCACCACCATACAACTTATGTTATTCTATACACAAAATTAATATATTAACTATAAGAATTTTAGTGACGGATTTGTAATTGTGTCATTACTTTATCGTGACTTAAAATTTAGAAACGGATTTAAAATTTGTCTCTAAAGTAGGGACGGATTCAATTTTAGTGACGAATTTCCAAATCCCAATTCACAATTCTCAATTCCTCTCCAATTTTTTAGCAATAATGGTCAACAAAATTTTGCAACAGAAATCTTTCAATATCCTACTCAAATCAACCTACATTCTTAGTAAGTTCTCCATATTACTACATTCTTCGTATAATTTTCTCATGAAAATTTTCTTTTACTAATTAATTATAAATTGATTTTTGCATTTAGGTTTTTTTTGCTGTTTTTTTTCAAGGTACAAGATTGATAAATCGACGGCAGCGAAAGGTATTCTGCCATTGAGATTAATCCATATTTATACCCAAAACAAATCTAATTGTTTACTTTCATGATTCAAGTAATACCATGGTAGCCTTTTGCACTTAATACCATGATACACTTAGTTGCACACTGCTAATACCATGTTTTTTGCACAAATTTTATATTTCAATCTTTGTTTAACTAAAATAGTGTAAATCAAACCTGAAATTGCGCGGTTAAAGATGGAGAAAGATGAGAGGAAACCTGACAATGTGAGGCTACAACTTAAAAATGAGAGAAATACTAACAAATTAGCAAATTTCAGATAAAAAGAAAAGAAATGGATGTCCATAAATACTTAAAGTGAAAACTAAGATCATACAAACATGAAATAACAAGTAAAAAATTGGAAGTAAAATTAATTCGCAACAACTTCCAGCAAGATCCAATCAAGTGAAATTGCATAAATTATCACTAGTAGAAGCATAAACTCACAAACACACGTCTCTAGTTGGATCACCAAACATCACATAATAGCAATTATTCGAAAAAAAAGGGTCGTTGCAAGAACAAACAAATCAAAGTAGAAATCATATTGTTTCTTATTCAGATCAGATTGATGAACTCCACTTGCATCTGGCGCTGCCTAGCTTGATTCCCCGCAACTATAACCGCAAAAACATATCATCACCATCATAAAAAAGAAGAATCACCCTCCTTTAAGAGGAAAGGGATCATGTTTAAAACTAAACACATAACCCACATATAAACCAATGATTGATAGCTAGGAAAATCAAAATCCAAACAATATAAACTAATTTGAAACTCAAACACAACTCATAATCAGTTGCTTATAATTTCAAAATCTAGATAACAAAAACCCACATCAATCTCATTCGACGAAAACTCAACTTTCATTGAAATTAAAATTAAAAAATGCAAATAATCTTCCTTCAAACAAACCTAACAAAAGCAAAACCTTTTTATCAAAGATGAAATTAAATTCGAAAAAAACCTATATGAAACCATCAATATCATGAACGGAATATCAACCAAGCCACATCACACAACAACTTCTATTGATCGAAAAAAAAGGAAATGGTCGCAAAGAACAAACAAAATCAAGTAACTTTTCATGCAATAATAATAATGAATAAATAAATAATGAAGATCCAAGCTTAAACCTTAGAATAAGTAGGTTGCAGAAAGTCGGATACGGGAACAAAAATGGGGGCAGGGGCGGTGACGGAAAACGACAAAAGCTAAAATTTTAAAAACGGGGATGACAAGAAATCAGAAATTATAATATGCAAGACATTGTAATGAACTAACAAATTATTTAATCAACTAATGAACTCAAGCACTGAACTAATATAATTAAGTCAACATTTAAAAAAAATAAACTAAGTCAACTAACAAACTAACCTGACACTCTTAAACTAATAAATAAACTAAGTCAACTAACAAACTAACCTCACATTTAAAAATAAAAACATTGGATCACCAAATATCACAAAACCACAATAATTGAACGAAAAAAGAAAAGGGTCGAAAGAAATCGTACCTCCTCATGTTCCCCTGTGTCGTTGTGCGCTTGACTTCGCTCCCAACTTGAATACAACATCTGATTTAGAAACTAAATGAAATCAGAAAAGAAAGGTCATGGTAGCAAGAAATTGGAGGATGAGAGAGAAAGGGGAGAAGCAAGGGTGGGAAAACCCTAACCCTTAGAGGGAGTGGCGAAAGAGAGAGAAAGAAGAGAGTAGGGACGGAAGAGAGAAATGAGAGGGTCAAAAGTGTAAATTGAAGGACTGAAATGAGAAAGAATCAACGTCTGCGATCGAAGGGAATGAACGATCGAGATTGTGCAATGTTCTACTATTCCTCCTAATAGTGTTTCACCTTCCTCTCTTTTTAATATGTATAGATAGATAGATAGATATACATTAAACGTTTATTTTCATGTTTGACTACACCAACCCCACCTATGTTCTTAATTTGCTTATTGTAATAGTCCTAAAATATATCTTAAAATTTCACAAGGATGTTCATCACATAGTTGTTAGATTTCATTCACAGTGACACAAATGTTTACGAGAATCCGAAATAGCCCGACATTAACCCAAAAACGATAGCGCCAGCTTTTAAAGTTGATTTTATATGATCAGTTTTAGATTGAATTGAAATTGATCTGACCAAGATAGTCTGAGACTGAATTGAATTTTTTCAAACTCAAAACAAATTGTTTTGATCTGCTCTCAAAATGACTTGAACTAAATTAGACTGAACTAACAAAAAAATGACCGAAGATAACCTGAATTGAAATGACGTGAACCTGGGTCAACTCAAACCTACACCCCGAACCTATACCCAATCGTACTACTAATTCGTGGGGCTTCTAGTTTATTTCCTCATTTTCTTATCAACTCGAAACGTTTCACCGGAGCTTTGTCCCATGGCAGCCGTTTCGACGCCTGAAGAGCTAAAGCATGACCACTTGTCTGCTCGCCGAAAAATTGGCCGGCTTCTGGAAAACATCAGAAAATACGCCGTCGATTTCTCCTTCAACTTCTCAAAAAAAGGGGAAAAAGGTAATTTTGTTGATTATTTTTCCCCCAAATTTCATTTTTCTTCCCATTTGAAAATCAGTTTATCTATTGTTACTTTTAATTGAAGTCTATTAATATATAAATAAAGATTATATTATATACAATTAAACACATATTGTTTCTGTTTTTTTTTGAGAATTTTAATGATTTTGTGTGGAATTTGTGCTATTTATTGATTTGAAGGGGTAAAATTCGTTTTGTGAAATGTATAATGTATGTGTTATGGAGTAAAATAATGTTGTTTTTCTACTAAAATTTGGATTAATTAGATGTATGTTTTAGTCTTTTGATTATGATGTGCTCCGATTTGTGTAATTTGAAGTTTGAAGGGTTTTTAGAGTGGGGAATATATGAAGTTGTGATTCTTGTGAACTAGTATGTGTCCAATCGGGGTTACACAGAACAAAAGAAATGATATGTTGATCAACAAAACTTGATTTTGGGCCACGTACTTTAGAACTTGAATTTTAATCGGTTTCAGTCCAATTCGGATTGATTTGATTCAACTGCCGTCTTGATCAGGTTCTTTCACTTAAATGCAGGTTCATTTAGTTCGAAAGAACAAGACTTTTAATTATATGTACTAGTTCTTTTGCTAGTATATTGCTTGACATTGTATGCATGGATAGATCGTAATGCCATGTTCATGTACTAGTTCTTTTGCTAGTATATCGCTTGACATTGTATGCTTTGAATGTTTTTATATTCATGTTTGAAATCTTGCTGGATTGTTTACATTAATTGAGAAATATATGCTAACAATAGTAACTAGTAAGAAGCAGCTTTAGCAAAATTTAACGAAGATAGGGTGAATGATGAGACTTTCTACATTATTATGCTATATTATTTAAATTATGCTTGGAGGTTCACTATCTTACACCCTCATTATTGTTGTTTGTAAACGCCTATCTCTCTCAGTCTCACAAGCTTAATATTTTCATTAAACCCTTCTGAAAAGTTTTGTGCGTATCTTTGAGCACTGATATCCTTTTTTCCAGATGCTAAGGAAGTTAAGGATCCAATACTTTTTATATCCATTCCCTCTTTGCTAAATTGAACGTACTTGATGAGGGCTAGATGATGAGGCTATCGCACACCTATCAAAAATACCCGGACAACTCTAACTAATGTAGCTAGGGAAGTAGGGATCGAATCCTCAGGGAAGTGATTAAACTCTATTAGTTCTAAACAGCTTAAACTGTGTAAAGGGCTTTGGTTGAGAATCATCGATTACCTAATTGACTACTAAATAACTACGGGAAATTACGGTGATTAAAACTAATAATTAAGGCCTAGGGTCATTAGGATCACCAAGAACAAATAATGGATTCACTAATATAGAACATTCAATCTCACAATTATTGTCAAATTAGGGCTTACTAATTCTCTCAGACTTAGACTCCCTCAAAACTCATCTAGCGGCTCTCGCTCATGCCTAGACTAATTCCGCCTATTATTCAGTGGTCTTATTGTGGTATTCTTACCTCTTGGCATCAAATTCGTCAATTACCAAAATTACAACTAAATCTGCGCACAATTCAATTGTAAACAAACAAGCCAATAATAGGAATTTGACTACTAATTGCAAAACCAAAACAGTCTAAGTTAATTAGTCCATTAATTACTCAAGGCTTCCCTAACCCTAGAAAACTAACTACTCACTCATGATCATAAAAACTAAAGCAATCATAATCATTGAGTTCATAATTAAATTCATGAAACAGTTAATAATTAAACTAATTAACTAGATTAATTAAACTAATTAAACTAAAGAACATAAATTAAACTAAAGCAAAAAGAATAAAAGTAAAAGAGATTACCAAATTGAAGAACTTTGAATTGATTGAAAAAGTGTTGAGAACAAAACCCTAACTTCTAATCTAATTTTAGAGAGAGAAAAAGTGTTTAATCTAATCTCAGAGAGTAATTCTAAAATTATGAAAGCATAAGTTACATTAGCCTAGGAAGTGATGCCTTTAATACCCTAAAGATTGCGTTTATAAAGACAAAACACGAGCAAAACAAAAACCCACAAAAATTACGGAGCAGATTGATGCGGACGCACGAAGGGTTTCATGCGGATGCATCAACACTCCAGAAGCTCCACTAGGACGTGACACAATAAAATGCAGGCGCACGTAGGGGGTTATGCGGGCGCATCATTGCTCCAGAACTTCTTTGCTTTCTTTTCTCCTTATTTCTTCATAAGTTCTTCATGGCCTGTTTCCATAACCTCTTTGGCACGCATTCCCATGCACATACCATTCCCGCTCCGTCTAAGCTTCCTGGCTTCCTTCCGAACCTCGGTTTCCGTGCTCTTGAAAATACAAAACATGCCAAAACCGAGCATAACAACCGCAAATGATAAAATCAAACCAAAAAGCTCTAAAATCGCTGGTAATCAATCAAACTTGGCAAAACACTTCAAATTAGCCAAGAACACCAAATGAGCTAAAATCAAGCCAAAACACAACTCTTAGGCACAAAATAGACCCGAAACAAGGGAAAAAACACCATATAAACTACACATATCAAATTCCCCCAAGCCGAGCATTTGCTCGTCCCGAGCAAAAACAACGAAATGACTTTCACCCTCTAAAAGCATATGCATCACAACTCAAGGATTCATCTGAGTTTACCAAGGTCAAAACAATTCAAATGCATTCCTAAACACAAGTCAAACAAAGCTAACTAAGCAAGTTTAATGGATCGATGACTAGATTAGCTCATGGGTTGTCACTCACTCAATCCACACAGTTGAACATCTAACGATGTAGCTCACCCTCACCACCCAACCATAAGATAAGATGGAATGCAAATGCAATAAAGTGTTTAAATGCAAGTTTTGAAGAACCCAAATCCCACATCTCATACCTCATGCAAGTGTTTAAATGTATACACTCAATCCTAGAGTCGATTCGAAATGCAAATAATACTCTACGACCTTGCCAAAGGACTCTTCCACAATCAACCAAAGCATGCACATGAAGATCAAAGAGAACTTTATAAGCTTGTAGTGTAGGGCTAGGGTGAAGGTTAGGATAAATTTGGGATAATGTGGCGGAAAATGCGGGGTACACGCATTAAAACATCGGAGACTCACCAACACACCATACAATAATATCAATGTCTCCCATCATCCAATTCCAACCAAATCAAACCAAACTTTTAAATTTTCATTCACTTCACACCTTTATTTTCATTCAAAGCACAAATATAAACCAAATTCAAGCTTTTCATTCATTTATTTCAATTTCAACTTGTTTTTCAATTTTTTCTTAATTTTATTGCTTTTTTTTTTTCTATTTTTATTTCATTTTAGTTTCACGACTCTTAATAGTTTGCCATTAAGACTATTCATTACATGTACATAACCAGACTTCAAATCACATTTACAAATCAACACATTGTGTTTTAAAACACAATTCCAGTCATTGGTACGCAGAGCCTTAATGTGAAACTTATAAAACCTCATGTACATCAAAAATTCAGAATTTCACCGAATCCTCCAAAAACACCGGCACAACAATCAACAACCACAACAAACCACAATATGACTCCCCCAAGCCAAGCTTGGGCATACAACATGTCATAAAACACCAAGGCCGAACAGGGTTGTAATGCGGTTAAATTTTGTGAGGGATATAGGCTTAAGAAACACAGGATCAAGGGAAAAATGTGTTTAGCATGAAAATCCTAATAATGTATGTGAAAGCTCTAAAAACAATGAATGCCTCTTATCATGCGCAACATGCAACATAACCTCAATCAAAAACCTCAATCGAAAGCTACTCAAGTCCAATGGCAAACCCAAGATCATAAATGTACCAGGAACTAAGCACACACGAAAAGAATACAATTTAATGTAGCCTATAAGATCAAAAGTGGTTCAAATCTTCCCGTTAACACAGTTCAAGTCCAAGACCCAATCAAGGTTAGTCAGAGTTGACAAACACAAGGAATGCTAGCAAATTAAGACAAAGTCATGACCGGCAAATCACATAAGTAAACTCATCCGAATACAAGCATCATGAAGTTTTCGAAAATTTAAGCACATGGGTATGTGAAAAGTCAAATCTCATAAACAACACAAGCCGAGACGAGTGGCTAGCCATTCACAATATGAACTCTCTCTCTAAGACTAAACTACACTAAACCAGGAAAGCAGTACATTTTTTTGGTCACATGTAAACTCCCGCCCCTAATGGACGGTACAAACCATGCAACAGTCCTATGAAAGCAGTAAAAACTACACTAGAAAGCAATAAATCCTAAGACTAAACAGTTGTCCCAAAACACACAAGGAAAAGCAAAAGAAAAGTGGAGTTTAGAAACATCTAACCCAAAGCAAACTCAACCAATAACTGGGAATCCAATATCGAACACACCCACATAATCCTGCTCCAAAGGTCAAACTTGCAAAGGAAAAATAAAACCAACTCTAAAATGAAAAATTTAGGAAAAACTAAACTAAAATAATCTAAACTAAACTAATTTTTTTTATTTTTCTTATTATTTTTTTTTTGACCTCGGAAAAAAGAAAACTAATTACAGTATATACATGAGTAACTAATCACCCCCCCAAGCCGAGCATTGTCCCGTCCCAGGGCACATAATCATGAACAACATGGCGAAAGGAGGCTACAAACCCTCCTACTAGGAATAATAGTGATAGAGTGGGTAGGAGGTGGGGTCCACATTCGGATCATACTCGGGCAGCCAGTTTGGATGGTTGGAAAATGGTCGCGCGTTGCCCGAGCTCACGTGGTGCATGTGCTCCCTCCACTAGACCCGCTGCAGGTGGTCCATATAAGTCTGAGGCCACGGACACTATCATCTAGCTTGTCAAATCGATGTCCGTAATGCTCGAACTGCTGCTCAATCTGATCGAACCGGTGAATGTTATAGTTATGCATCTCATCCAAGCGGTTCATCAATGGAGCCATGTCATAGGCACCCTGAGGTGGAGGTGGTGGCGGAGCCTGATATTGGGGAATGTCCTCGTGAGGACACCCCCTGCTTGGGCCATTCGAAGATCCCTCTTCTATGCATCCGTCCTATCCGCTAGTGGAATAGGGTCCGGTGGGACCCTCCATGGGTTCACACTATCGGGGTGATTAAGGTAGTGAAGGCATTGGGAAGATGGCACCATGATAGTTCCTAAACATGCCACATTAGGCGTTCCTGATGGCCCCTAGTGTAGGTCCTGCAAAAACCGGCAGCCCGAAGTGTGGGATATCCATCAATGGGTTTGCTTCGATAGGCTGTAGACCCTCAAAGTCCTCTTGGTGTCCCAACTGGTAAGCAAGCCAAGTGATCATTCCCCCACAATAGATGGCACCGGTGTTGGTAGCACCCTCAGCGATCTCAGCAAACCCGCGGGCAAGGAAGAACCCTTAGTCATAATCCCGGTTCCGGAGGTGGGAACCCTCAGTGACTAGCCATAAGAGTCGGAGCTCGTCCGGGTAGACCTGCCCAAGCTCTCCTCTAGAGAATAGACAATAAACTACAAAGCGGAGAAAGTATCTTAGAGCTGCATGCTGAACCTCAGAGGCTTTGCTTGTGGATGAGGCATATGGAGTAGTGCCATCGGTGATATGAGCCCACCATGCATATGGAGTAGGAACGCCTAATGTGGCATGTTCGGAAACTATCATGGTGCCATCTTCCCAATGCCTTCACTACCTTGATCACCCCGATAGTGTGAACCCATGGAGGGTCCCACCGGACCCTATTCCACTAGCGGATAGGACGGATGCATAGAAGAGGGCCCTTCGAATGGTCCAAGCAGGGGGTGTCCCTCACGAGGACATTCCCCAATATCAGGCTCCGCCACCACCTCCACCTCAGGGTGCCTATGACATGGCTCCATTGATGAACCGCTTGGATGAGATGCATAACTATAACATTCACCGGTTCGATCAGATTGAGCAGCAGTTCGAGCATTACGGACATCGATTTGACAAGCTAGATGATAGTGTCCGTGGCCTCCGGACTTATATGGACCACCTGCAGCGGGTCTAGTGGAGGGAGCACATGCATCACGTGAGTTCGGGCAACGCGCGACCATTTTCCAACCATCCAAACTGGCCGCCCGAGTATGATCCGAATGTGGACCCCACCTCCTACCCACTCTATCACTATTATTCCCAGTGCACACCTTATGGTGGGCCCGGTCATCAGTAGGAGGGTTTGTACCCTCCTCCCGCCGTGTTCTTCATGATTATGTGTCCCGGGACGAGACAATGCTCGGCTTGGGGGGTGATTAGTTATGTATATATTGTAATTAGTTTTTTTTTGCCAAAATTTGATGAGGGTATCGCACACCTATCAAAAATACCTGAACAACTCTAACTAATGTAGCTAGGGAAGTAGGAATCGAATCCTCAGGGAAGCGATTAAACTCTATTAGTTCTAAACAACTTAAACTGTGTAAAGGGCGGGCCTTGATTGAGAATTATCGATTAACTAATTGACTACTAAATACCTACGGGAAATTACGGTAATTAAAACTAATAATTAAGGCCTAGGGTCATTCGGATCACTAAGAACAAATAATGGATTCACTAACATAGAACATTCAATCTCACAATTATCGTCAAATTAGGGCTTACTAATTCTCTCGAACTTAGACTCCCTCAAAACTCATCTAGCTGCTCTCGCTCATGCCTAGACTAATTTCGTCTATTATTCAGTGGGCTTATTGTGGTATTCTTACCTCTCGGCATCAAATTCGACAATTACTAAAATTACAACTAAATCTGCGCACAATTCAATTGTAAACAAACAAGCCAATAATAGGAATTTGACTACTAATTGCAAAACCAAAACAATCTAAGTTAATTATTCCATTAATTATTCAAGGCTTTCCTAACCCTGGAAAACTAACTACTCACTCATGATCATAAAAATTAAAGCAATTATAATCATAGAGTTCATAATTAAATTCATGAAACAATTAATAATTAAACTAATTAACATAGACAAATTAACTGAATTAATTAAACTAAAGAACATAAATTAAACTAAAGCAAAAAGAATAAAATTAAAAGAGATTACCAAATTGAAGAACTTTGAATTGATTGAAAAAGTGTTGAGATCAAAACCCTAACTTTTAATCTAATTCTAGAGAGAGAAAAAGTATTTAATCTAATCTCAGAGAGTAATCTAAAATTATGAAAGCATAAGTTACATTAGCCTTGGAAGTCATGCCTTTAATACCCCAAAGATTGGGTTTACAAAGCCAAAGCACGAGCAAAACAAAAACCTACAAAAATTACGAAGCAGCACTGCTGCGGACGCACGAAGGGTTTCATGTGGACGCATCAGCACTCCAGAAGCTCCACCAGGACCTTACGCAATAAAATGCGGGTGCATCATTGCTCCAGAACTTCTTTGCTTTCTTTTCTCCTTATTTCTTCATAAGTTCTTCATGGCTTGTTTCCATAACCTCTTTGGCACGCATTCCCATGCACATACCATTTCAGCTCCGTCTAAGCTTCCTGGCTTCCTTCCGAACCTCGGTTTCCGTGCTCTTGAAAATACAAAACATGCCAAAACCGAGCATAACAACCGCAAA
This sequence comes from Suaeda aralocaspica, assembly GCA_016808085.1. Classification (NCBI taxonomy): domain Eukaryota; kingdom Viridiplantae; phylum Streptophyta; class Magnoliopsida; order Caryophyllales; family Amaranthaceae; genus Suaeda; species Suaeda aralocaspica. The sequence continues at coordinate 3,138,829 of PYUH01000238.1, read as the reverse complement.
TGATAAAATCAAACCAAAAAGCTCTAAAATCGCTGGCAATCAATCAAACTTGGCAAAACACTTCAAATTAGCCAAGAACACCAAATGAGCTAAAATCAAGCCAAAACACAACTCTTAGGCACAAAATAGACCCGAAACAAGGGGAAAAACGCCATATAAACTACACATATCACTAGACATTAGACAGTTGTTTGCAGTCTGTGAGGTAATTACAATTCTTTGATGCTAAGGGAAACATTATTATTAGTGTCTTAGTGATGAATTGGTTGTAATGGATTTCATGGGGTGGTAAATACTCTTTACATCCAGTAATTGTTCTGTTTCAACATAACTTTGCTCCTCTTTCGGGATGCAATACTTGAGTACTAGCTAAGTATAAAATAACTTCTGACCATCTCCTAATACTGATTGTGATGGAGTTCATTGGGTAGGCGTAAAGAGTTGTTCTTATCTTTGATTTCCACGTCCTCATGAGTTTCCTTCTTCATTGCTCTTCTCCTTGAAGTGTAACTGATTTTAAAGGATTTTGAAATTGCGGTTTGTAAACGCCCATCTCTCTCAGTCTCACAAGCTTAATATTATCATTTAGGCTCTGTTTGTTTTGGAGGAAAACGTTTTCTTGGAAAATGATTTTCCATCAACTTTCTATTTTCCATTTTTAGTGTTGTTAAAGGAAGGAAAACCATTTTTCAAAAGGTGAAAAATTGCTCTTTGGCAAAGGAAAATCATTCTCCTTTAAAAAACAAAGTTCACCACATTTTCTACTCCTTTCTCTTCCCATCCTTCCTCTTCTTTTTACTCTCATTTCTCTTTTCTCCCTAAGTTTTTTTATGATCAATGAAACAATGGAAAATGTTCTTTACCATCAAATTTTCCATTGAAAATTATTTTCCTTGGAAAATTATAATTTAATTTCCCAGAGCCTAAACTCTTCTAAAAAGGGTTTAAATCGTGCATATCTTTGAACATTGATATCGTTTTTTCTGGAGGCTGATGCAGGCAAGGATTCAAGAATCAAGACCTATTAGTCTTCCGGTCAGTCTCTTTTGCTAAATTGAACATGATTAATGGGGACCGGACATTAGACACTAGACAGTTGTTTGCAGTCTGTGAGGTAATTACTAATCTTTGATGCTAAGGGAAACATTATTGTTATTGTCTTAGTGATGAATTGGTTGTAAACTTGTAATGTAGTTTATTGGGTGGTAAATATTCTGTACTTCTGGTAACCTTTATTTTTATACAATGCAACATTTTAAAAGATAAGGAGTAATATCGTCATCTTAAGCTTTCGCTTAATTTTATGATCAATGTATAAGGAAAAATATAGTCAATATGGATCTAATTTAATTTGTTTCGGTGTGTAGTTTATTAATATACAATTTTTATAATTTATGCAAATGCATTATCAAAACTATAAATGGTCAAATGTGTGTCTCGGCAAGTGTAAATAGTGATTTGTTGCAACCAAAAATATACGTATTAAAAAGGAGGTAGAATTTCTGTTTTAATGTAACTGTGCTCCTCTTTAGGGATGTCATACTTGATTACTAGCAAAGGATTAAATGACTTCTGATCATGTCCTACTCCTAATACTGATTTCCTGGTAGGCGTAAAAAGTTTTTCGTGTCTTTGCTTTGTCATCATGGGTTTCCTTCTTGTTTGCTCTTCTCCTTGAAATAAAGTTGATTTTCATGAGCACTCTTTAACTTTGCAAGAATATGTTGAATTGTATATATTTATAAAGGAGATGATGATTAAGGTTTTCCTATCAATGAATATGTTGCTGATTAGGTCGAATGTTTTTATCAAGTCTTTTGCATATAGCCATCAATCACATTAATGGTAGGAAACTTGAATTGTAGATATTTATAAAGGAGAGGGAGGTAATGTGACTACAGATGAGTGTCAAGTGCAACTGGTCCATATGGATTTGTGGCATTTATTTTTGAAGAATTTAGCATCTAGTCAAATTTTAGTTAGTGTGTTTGCAATTCAAATTTCAAAAAGGTATTCTGTTTTACTGTTGTAACTTCTAAGTTCCTCACCGCATAATATGTGGGGTATGGTATCATGGTGTCTCGGTGAGACAGGTAGGTTTAACAGACGAAGTCCTCATCCCATCCCTAAAAAACAATTAGCCTATATGTAAGTTTAATTTTTTTATAAATCACCAAAGCAGTAGGATTTGTTTGGATAGCAAGGCAGAAGGAATGGAGGGAAGGGGAAGGGAACGATTGAGCTCCATTTAACCCTCCAAGTTTCTCCTTTCCATTCCCTTTCTTTCTCTACATCTCCTCCTATCCAAGCAAGCTGAACTTATTACTTGTTCAGGATGACATTGAAGGCTTATTTGAGTTTTAACAATAATGTCAGCAACATCCTTCACAAACCTCTTTGTATGACGCAAGGCTAATGAATTATTTCATATGACATCTTTTGTTGCCTTCTAACCCTATATGTGTCCAGATCTCCTGAAGTTGCATAAAACAGTGCAAGAAGAATGGAAGGACGGAGCCTTCCTAAAAGTGTGTAATGAGCATGAGAGGCTGAAGCTTGACAGTATATCTAAATCAGAAAAGGGGATCTTCAAAATGGAGAAAACACAAGAAGAGATGAATGGTATGAAGCTCAATAATGAGATATCTGCAGAAAAATTGGACGCAAACTCACCAAATAAGTTTCCACCTGAGCAAGCAAAGGAAGATAGCTTTCTGAAACAAAACAGGAAAAGGATTATGATTCGGTCTCGTCTGTGATCTGTATCTCTTATCATGTTTACTTTAGTTGTGTGTGATAGCAAGTGATCTACTCTGTATTTAGTTGATTCTGTGAGCAAAGATTGTGTTGTTAGGTCTATGAATTGGATGTATAGCTAAGTCTACAATAGCTCAGGAATTATATGATGCTTATGCAGTTATATTCTTGTATAGAGGCAAAGATATTAAAAGTTTGAAAGCCTTTTAATTTCTATTTGCTTACTTGAACAAGTAAGGTCAAGAAGATTTGTTACAATTGAAAGAGAATACTTGCTTTAAACAGATGATTTGGTTGGTACATCGCGTGACCACTCAATTTTTATATTCAGCCGATGACAAATTCTCAAACAAGCTGTATATTTCAAGGTCAGCAGCCGGTTACTCAGAATACAGGGAACAAGGCATTGATAAGGTGTCTTGCACATAACTGTTGATATGTTACTAGCAATGCCAAAATCACTTGTTGAAGTTGGACTATTCGCTACTGCTATCATAAAGATCTACAAAACAAATAAAACTTGCTTTATTCAATTATATAGAGTACTACGTATATAAGAGGCGGGAATAATTCAACTGTTCCATGCTTTGTGCCATGAGGCCCACTAATACATTGGTGATTTGGTGAAGTTTCTAAAGGCTTCTTTAACATATCAAGTTTTAAATAACTTGGTGACATTGCCTTGTCAATTGTCATTAATTTTCCCCTTTCCACTCTACAATACTTCAATTTCCACACATTTCATAGATTCATAGATAGTTGTGTTTCTTACTACTCGTACTATTGTGCTACTATGGTAGGAGTTTGGGGTACAACAACTCGCCATGCAACTCATCTGACTCGCCTTTCTTCACCCAAAACCTCTATTGCTTCCCTTGATTTTTGTATCCATCAGCGTTGTTTCACTACTGGTGCCGGTATATTCTCTGTTTACTCTGTCCTACTTATTTTGCTTTTGTTGTTGTCTATGAAATATGAGTTGCTTTAGTGTTATAAATCTCAAGCTGCTCGTGTAAGACTCTCGACACTAGTACTATACTACCATCATTCAAACCAAATTTATGCTGCAATCTAAATTCTTTTTAATTTGTTACATGGCTGTGTGCAAGTCCTGTGTCTAACACTCACAATCAAAGTCAAGTTTAAATTAGATGCTAAGTTTCAAGGAGTAACCTTAGGCTATACCTATGAATAGAGATGGCACTGTCCCCATGTCCCATGCTAGCCAAAAGCACGACACTAAGTTGCACGATAAAAAGCATGACACGATACAAGCATGAAGTAGGCATGATGTGACGTGTTATTTTTGTGTGTATCATGTCATTGGCTAGGCTGAGCTACACTTTAATTTTTTAAGCACGACATGACCCAACATGATAAGCATTTTGCAAAAAGTCCATTTTTGATATTCAACCTAAGGACTAGATTGACAAATGCTTACGAACCATTTGAAAATTGTGGCACAACACTGCGAAAGCACATTGACAATGGCCTTGCCATGGACCATTTCATCCCACCCACAAGAATGTCTCAATGCCATCTTTGCCTATGACCCATGATGCTCAATATACAAAATTATGGACAAAGTTGCATATGTACTTGCATCTTGATATCTTTGATTTGTAAATTTGGATTCTATTGTTTATCTTTCAGATCATCAAAACCCTCCAAAAGTGAACTTTTGGCAGGATCCACTGCACCCATCCAAATGGAAGGAAGAGCATGTGAGTCATCTCAATCCTTATACTGTTGTTGCCTTGTTGGGTTAATCTCAAGTCTTCATCTATATTTTGAAGATATGATTATGATCTTTTCCTGAGTTTTACTTCGGCAATTAAAGTGTTTATGTGATTATATTTGGCAGTTTGTTATTGTTTCTTTGGCTGGTTGGGCTACCATGATCTATGGAGGCTATAAGTTCTTCGTAGGAAACAAAAAAGATAAGAAAGACGAGGTAAGCCAATATTTACAGTTGCCTTTTCTGTCTAACTTGTTGAACTAATCCGTTATGTTCCTAAAAGAACTCTAGGAAAACTATATGAGTAATGGCAAACTCTTGTATGAATGATCTCACCATTACTTGTTGAGCAGGGGACGGCAACAGTTTAGCACTAGACGCCTAGATGGCCTCACCTAGGGCTAGAAGTCTAGAACTTGCTCTTGAGTCTTGACTATGAAGTAATTGGCTATTATTTGGCTATTTAGCCACTGTCTTAAGTTTCTCATGCTGCTGAACTGCTGATATCCCAACATGGTTGAATTCCAATCATTTATTTTTGCAGAAGGTTGCGGAAAAGTCCAAGTGAGTGAGATGTTGATATGTGTCCTAAACAATTTGGAAGATAAGTTCTGTAGTGTGATTTTCTATCTTGTTTGTAACATAACCTAGTTAAATATCTCAAACATCTCTTGTAGCAGTTTCTGTGTGTTTCAGACATGACACTGAAATAAGTTTATAGTTCATTGAAATTTTGCTATCTCTATTTTCGTGAGATTTTTCCGCATTTTTGGAAAAAAACTATCCCAAAGATGTGTTATCAACTATTGTCAAGGTTGGAGCTCAACATTACAATGATCAATTTAGAAAAGTAGTGGCAGTGTGACACAGTTTTAACAGCAGATGATAATTTCATACCAAAATTACATTGCCAAATATACAATTACTATATGGATGTAACATTACATGACAAACTATACATAATCTTTTCATGTACCTTGACAATATAATGTGTGTGTATAATATGTACCAAGTACATCCCTATCAGACTCTGCTACACCAAAAACTTGACTGCTAACTGAGCTAACCCACACAGACCACCAATGGAAACTCAGATCAGAGCAAGCTCTTGGCTTTTTGATTTTGAGAGAAGCACACCTATCATATCGGATACGAACTGTATAGCTACAACCTGATAATTGCTTAACAATATAATGAGGATTAACCATCAATATAATGAACCATAAAGTATTAGTAATTTAAACCTTTCCAAAAAAAAAGTATTACTAATTTAACTTTCAGGAAAGTAGATAGTAGTATTAGTTTTTTCTATTTGTGACGAGGATATGCTATAATGGAACATTACCTTCAGATCTAGACCAAATCGTGTTAACTTCATTCTGCATCTTTCACTTCAGCTTCAACATCAACTACAGCCCCTGAAGATATATTTCCTACGAATAGGAAAGAGGATAAAAATTCACAGCCATTTGCTTCTGTAATATAGTCTTTGAAAGATGATCTCAAATCTAGATTTGAGGCTCTTAAAGCAGTCATGTAATTTACACACCAGCACAACTTACAAATGTAGCAAAAGCAGTTTCTAAAGTTAAATGTTTAAACTACCAAAGTATTTGAAAGTAGTTACGCACAAGCTGCTTTACCAAGTCTTTGAATCTTCACTCTTAGACACTCGCACATCAGCTAGAAAATGAAATCCACACCCAACAGTCCTTAGTCCTCAGTTTACAGGAAACAAGAGTGGGATTAATTGACCCCATACTCTTTTCTAAGATGAGTTTAGATCATCATTTAACAATTAGCAACCAAATCAACTTAATGTGGCCAGGTGGGTACATATATTTGTAAGGTAAAAAACACACAAGAATTATGAAATGAAGCGAATATGCATGAATGCCAAGTACACTTAAATCCAATTTTAGGACAGGGAAATTGGAGTGTTGGTCATGTGTCTAAAGTTATAGTAATTTGACCCTTGACATAAATGAATTGGAAAGAAATGGGTTGTGGTGCTGTGCTATGTGAGGCTGCATCTCGGATTTTAAATTCGTAGCAGCTCACCAGTCCATCATGCTTGACTTTTCTTGTTTCTGTGTCTAGGTCAAATTTTCAATAACTTTGCTATGTTGAAGTGTTGAACCATGCTTTCCCCCAAAATGACATAGCATACATCACTTGGATATGTACCTGACACTGGTACAGTCTGAGACTAACATCAGTGTATAAAAGGCAATCAACATAGCATCTATTGACTCTTGCCATCTAGGACTATACAAGTTAACTTGACATAACAGTGACCAACATAATATTTGTCTAAAAGTTTGATGAGGAACTTAAAAACCCAAGTCAATCAATCAATCAGAGCCTTAATCCCAAAATTGGGGTCGGCTACATAAACCAAAAGTAATCATTCCATGAACTCAAAAACACGAGTAATAAACTAAAATGCCGGTTTTGTAACCATTATGGAGGCCAAGTATCCATCTATATCAAAGAAAAATAAGTAGTATAATGGATTTAGCGGAAAATCGCTTGCGTTGGTTCGGACATGTGAGATGGAGACTTGAGGGAGCCCCGGTGCGACGAGTGGAAGGGTGGGATCATGGAGATCTCAAACGAGGTAGGGGGAGACCGAAAATGACTTGGTGGGAAGGGGTTAGAAAGGATATGAAGCTTTTAGATTTACAAGAGAATGAGGTTCTCGATCGCAGGGGATGGAGGAAGAAAATTTATGTGGATGACCACATGGAATGATTAATTTTGGTTCATGTAGCCGATCCCAATTTTTGGGACTAAGGCTTTGATTGATTGATTGGTTGAATGGATTTAGCGGAAACAACTTTCAGTAAAATATATTGCTCCCGCCGTCTCATATTCTTTGCTAAAATTACCTTTTTTGTTTGTCTCAAAATCGTTGCTCCATTTTTATATTTGGTAAACCTTTTCTCTCTAAATCACTTAACCCACTCCACAAAAAAATCTATTTTTCTAACCAAACATTGATTTGTGTGAGAAAGTTGAAACTGGCAAAGAATATGGAATTGAGGGAGTATTTTTTTTGTCACTAGGACCATTTGGCATTAAGAAAAAAACTGTTCGTCTAATCACCTTTTCCATTCAAATAAGCAAGAGAAATCCAGTATTATTAGCACAAAGGAATTATATTCTGTCATCAACTTATCTAATTTCTTGTTAATGTTGTGCAAAAAATTAGTAGGGAAGGCCCATCTATTCAGATTTTATAATTCCCAAACGCAAATAGAGTTTGAGATATTCAGATTAATTTCAGTCACACCATATGCGTTCATAGCAAAACAAGCCAGGGAATCAGCAAAAGGATGTATATAACCAGACTATGAAGGAGCAACTTATGAATAAATGTAGATAGCCAGGGTCATACACTCGTACCTTTTTTGGACCAAGATGACATGTCATCAAATGCTTGTCCAAATGGAGTAGAACTAGAACGCTTGGAGGAGAAGTTGATAGGTTCTTTTATAAACTCATTCCCTTGCACTGAAATTTTGAAATAGAATTATAGATGAGAGTAAGCTATGCTAAGTCTTAATTTAAAGGAAAATTATACAAATGAATGTCATATATAGAGAATTAGTGATAGAGCAATTGCCAAAAAATAACTTGTCAACTATTGCACCAAAATGTGGTGGAACCGTGGAACCTGCAGCCTCTATTTACTAGGAAATGAGTATTTTACTTGTAACATTACATATAGAGGAAGGCCAAAAGTAGCTCTCGTAAGGAATGAAAGATCAAGAAAGTGTTGGATCAGTGACNTCCCAATTTTTGGGACTAAGGCTTTGATTGATTGATTGGTTGAATGGATTTAGCGGAAACAACTTTCAGTAAAATATATTGCTCCCGCCGTCTCATATTCTTTGCTAAAATTACCTTTTTTGTTTGTCTCAAAATCGTTGCTCCATTTTTATATTTGGTAAACCTTTTCTCTCTAAATCACTTAACCCACTCCACAAAAAAATCTATTTTTCTAACCAAACATTGATTTGTGTGAGAAAGTTGAAACTGGCAAAGAATATGGAATTGAGGGAGTATTTTTTTTGTCACTAGGACCATTTGGCATTAAGAAAAAAACTGTTCGTCTAATCACCTTTTCCATTCAAATAAGCAAGAGAAATCCAGTATTATTAGCACAAAGGAATTATATTCTGTCATCAACTTATCTAATTTCTTGTTAATGTTGTGCAAAAAATTAGTAGGGAAGGCCCATCTATTCAGATTTTATAATTCCCAAACGCAAATAGAGTTTGAGATATTCAGATTAATTTCAGTCACACCATATGCGTTCATAGCAAAACAAGCCAGGGAATCAGCAAAAGGATGTATATAACCAGACTATGAAGGAGCAACTTATGAATAAATGTAGATAGCCAGGGTCATACACTCGTACCTTTTTTGGACCAAGATGACATGTCATCAAATGCTTGTCCAAATGGAGTAGAACTAGAACGCTTGGAGGAGAAGTTGATAGGTTCTTTTATAAACTCATTCCCTTGCACTGAAATTTTGAAATAGAATTATAGATGAGAGTAAGCTATGCTAAGTCTTAATTTAAAGGAAAATTATACAAATGAATGTCATATATAGAGAATTAGTGATAGAGCAATTGCCAAAAAATAACTTGTCAACTATTGCACCAAAATGTGGTGGAACCGTGGAACCTGCAGCCTCTATTTACTAGGAAATGAGTATTTTACTTGTAACATTACATATAGAGGAAGGCCAAAAGTAGCTCTCGTAAGGAATGAAAGATCAAGAAAGTGTTGGATCAGTGACAAGCTGAAGACAACACAAATGCAACGTGGTGATTCACAAACAAAGAAATAGACCTAAAATTAGTGCAAATTTTTCACAGGCTTTTTATGAGAGCTATTGTGCAATTGGAGTCAAGTGTTACATTCTAGGGAGAGCTTGTCTTATCTTGATTACACAGATGGAATCACAAATCATTGTTTAAAGGCACGATTTTTTAGCTCAACCCCTCCATATACAAATGGGAACTAATCATTATTTGGTGTCTTTAAAATTGTGGATTAAACTTATACAAGGCAATACTACTGAAATGAAGCATCAAAAAGGTGAGTCGGAAACTGGCTAATATAACAAAAGAAAAGAGTATACCAAGTCAGAGTTGCACTATATAAAAAAGACAAAAGCCATACAGAGAACTTTGATTACTCAAGCGATAAAACAGAACCAAGAGAGAATGGAAAAGGTTGGGCTGTGGAGCACAGGCAACAGAAGAGTATTCAGAGTGTAATTTCAAGAGTGTGAAGCATTAAAATTTTACAAAAACAAGACCATGTCTAGTTCAAAGCATTAATGTTTGCAGGCTCAAAATTTTATAGAACAATAATCCATTATCTAATGTTTGCTGCGTTAAATCCCTCTCAAGTGGTTGAAAGATTAAATTGAGCAAATGAAAGCCGTTATCAACTAAAGCAAACACTTCTCCATGAGGTCATATCTAATATGCATCTTGTCATCTAATTATAAAATAAAACCAAATGATGAGCACAAAACCATATTGATGCATCAATTACAATGACTAAAACATAATGCATTCATTGTGACATCATTTAGGCATAAAATTACTGGTATTACAATATTTTTGGAATTTGATATGAAAGATGATTTTTTCTACCTGAAAAGGGTTGGGTGCAGTAGGGGCACAGAGGGATTTCATCGTTTAGAGATGATCTGACACACATCAATAAGAAACCATCAGCAACCAGTAGGACGGAATATAAACCTTTGACCTAGCTAAAACATTGAATGTTTGCTTACTTGAGAACCTGAAAAGCATTACCACAGTTTGGGCACTGCATAATTGCATATACATCACACACAGGAAAACAAAAGTTAGTCAAAGGAAGAAACATAGAACAGCCAACAATATATTAATTTTCAAGGCCTAGAATTTGATATTATGACATTGATTAATAGACAAAAAGGAAATGTAAATATCTCCAAGAAAAACCAAGAATAGTGCAAAATCGTGTTTCTGAATTTTACAATGAGCACAAATATAATCTGATATAAAAAAGCATGTTAGAAATAATTAGACATCTTATTCAGAAAGAGCATCTAATCTCTTTTCTCACATCAACTCAGCATTTGTATTTCTAACACAATTGAGAGACATTACAGCTCACACCAAAGAACAAAATGTCTAATAAACAAGTTTTCAACACTGATACATATGCAAACTTCTATTAAGCTTATTATCATGACAATGTTACAACTGCCGACACTTTTAGACAAGCTCAATCATAAATTCAGATTGCAGCTTGTCCATAGTTCAACAGTATCTATCTGTTAGGCAGCACCCAAATTGTACAAGTAAGTAGCTTTCAGACAATGAGGGGGTGAAAACATTTGAATATGGAGTTGACTTGAACAAAACATAAAAAGGCTAGAATGACAAGATTTTTTTGTTTACTAGCAGGAATCACAATTCTCAAGTACCATAAATATGCTAGCAATGTAAGAAATCTTGCTGATGTTTGCAGGAGTAATTAAACAAAAAAAAAAAAAAAAAAAACCAACAGTATCGAAACTAAGTTCCTGGATCTACATAGAATGACATGTATCATATGAGCTATCTTAGAAGCATAAAAAGAAGAAAGTTTATGAGCTCTCACAGTTCCTTCAATCATGTCCTTTCCTGCCCACCAGAGGAACACTACTATGCCGACCACGGGTAACAATATAGCCAGCAGCTGCAGAAGCACCATACTATCAATCAGTCCAATATCTCTGCAAATCTCAGAGTCAGCAGTTTCGTAAATTAAGTGCACTCTAGTTTGTACAACTACCAAATTCTAACAAACTAAAATACTTTCTAACATGCTGAAAAATAAGTCATATAACAATGATAACAAAGGCATCATGAATTCATGATATGTTGTAAATAATACTTTACAATCACAACAGTGCTGCAACACCCAAATGACAATATTTTACACCCAACCAAACGGAGCCTTCAAGTAAACAAAAATTGCATGTGACAACAAGTGCTTAATTTGTTGAAGCCACTATGGAACTATGAGATAAAAACATGGACGCAGCAAAATAGGTATAGCTAGAAACAATCATTTAGTGCAACACTCAACAGACAATCAAACACCAACGAAACCAATTCGCAACATCGCCACAAAGAATCAACAAAGCAAACCAAAATGAAATTTCAACAATCAACAAATAAATTAGACGAACCAATATCAAAACAACAATCTCAAATACTATTTCTTAATAAATTAGCATAACTACAACTAACAAATGATTTTTCCGAACATATGAAATAAAAATTATAAATTATAAGAGAGAGAAAAAAAAAAAAAAAAAAAAAAAGGAAAACCAAANGGGATACCCAAAGTGAGACAATAGTATCAAGAACCCAACCAAGGTTACCAGTCAAAGTAAGATAAGTTAATCCAATAGCTAATGCAAGATTACTCAACACTCTTGCAGTTGTACCATCATCTTTCTTACCACCTCCATTTCCACCATTAAAATCCAAGCCTCTAACCAAAACAACCCTCTTTTTTTGCTTCAAATTCTTCTCATTTCCCCACAAAATATCACCTTTATGCAAAAACCCTTTACAATTATAAATACCCAACTTCAAATTTAATGAGTTTTGATGAAAAGTTCCAATTTTTAAGCATTTTAGAGGGTTAAATTTGATGGGGTGTTGAAATTTTGGATTAAAATTGGTTTTGAGAAGTGGGGTTTTGTGGCAAGTGCAAGTTGATAATGGGGTTAGTGTTGTCATTGGAAAACCATTAACAAAGAGCTTAAAATTGGGGTTTAATTTGTTTTTGATGATAACAAAGTTTGGGGCAAAATAACATGAAAAATCAAATTTTAGCCGGTTGAAAGTTTTGTCCAAGTGTACGAGACTATGAGTCTATGAGAGTAGGAGAGTATGACTGTATGAGTTACAATATCCTGTTTTTTTTTACTAATAATGATTAGGAAGCAAAACATGCAAAACTTTTTTTTGACAAAGTATTATATGTATCTAATGTACAGTAATTATTACACAACGGGTTTAAAGTTACAATTTTTGTATTCCAGTTACTATAAAATTAGCTCAAATTGTATTTTGTTAAGTTCAAGTTACACTTTATTAAGTTTTAGTTACCTTAAAATCAGCTCAAGCTACTATGCATTTTCTTACCTTCTAAAGTTAAAAATTCAATTTAATGAATAAATATAGCTTATTATGTCATATATAAAATTTATTTGTTAAAGATGTTCAATTAAATTTCAATGATTTTAAAATTATTAAAACCTTAGTTCTAGTTACCAAAAAATTAGTTCAAATTAGTCGTTGTACAGTAATTTTATTGTACACCGGATGTATACAATATTCATTCAAACTTAAAAGGAAAATTTTACATGAATAAATCGATCTTTGGACAATTTATTTTAATGATTCAACCTTTTATAAATATCACAATAATTTAACCTATTATCATTATTTTACCCTTGTAACTTGTTGAATATGTTACTAACCACACTTAATTATATCTAATTAATGATTAATTACAATTAATTAATGATTGGAGAATATTGCACCCATATTACAAAGTATGTTTGATATGCTTTGTAATAAAATTAATTTTTATATTTAATGTACTTCACCCAACAAAAGAGATATAAGAATTCAATGAGTTAGAAAATATTATTTTAAATTAAAACTACTTTTGTTTTTAATATATTAAATAAATATATTAATATATATATAATATATTATTAATATTTTCAATAACTTAAAACATAAATTTCACTTTAAAAATACATATACATCATTTTTATAAAAAAATAATTTTTACATTATTAATTTGAACACATTTACGAATATTTTTTTATAAAAAAAATTATTAATTGAATTTATTTTTTATTTTAATGTCTAGGGAAAGTAGATTAAAAATTATGTAGTATATGCAAATGTAATCACCCCCATAAATAGAAGATAAAATATAATTATAGAGATATCAAAAGTAATTTTAAAACAAGAAATTGAGATAAAACTATAAAAGTAATATATCACGTGTCTTATCTTATACGTCAGTTTTACTCCACGACTTAACTTCTTCCTTTACCCTTTCTTTATGACTTTCAATATTAAAGTTAAATGATTTTTTTAAAAATAACTTAACCTGTGGCTGTTTTGTTGTTTGTGGTGACTGATGTGTGTAGTGGACCGGTGACCTATGGGTAGTGGTTGTTCATTAGCGGTCAGGTGGACTTGTTTTGGTTGCATGATTGCATCGCTATTGGTGGTGCATTAATTGTTGAAAAAGAAAAGTATTTTAGACAAAAACGGAATAAGAGAAGGGTGAAACTAAAAAGTCTCATTAAATTGTTAGCAAATCAAATTTATGTGGGCTTTTTAAATAATCTGTATTTCCTCGGCTTATTGATAGTGTAAATTGTAAAACGATTAAAATCTATCTTGATTAGGCTTCAATTAAATCGAGAAAAGAAAAGGGAAAAGCAACGACATAATAAAATAAAATAAAAACTCAAAAACTCTAACCCTAACCCTAACGAAACTCCAAGAAAGAAACGATCAAGTTTACCTGAATTATGGTTTAAGGATCAGCAATTCAAGCATACAAATTCAATATGCAATAGCTTCTACAAGCGTAAAATGATTCCAATTCAATTTAAAATAGATTATAAAACCCTAATTTTGGGAGTTATATATTTTTTCTCCTTTTAGATAAAACGTCAACTGATTTCAATTTCGCTTTTAGATTGAGTTTTTTGTGATTGTGAGATATTTGTGTTTCGTTTTCCAGATTTGAGTGAGATTAATCTTGTTTCATTTTGTTTTAGGAGAGAAAAGGTGATCATTATAAGGGTGAGAAGAGAAACTACTGATTTGAGAAATAAGAAAGAATAATGATGTTTTTTTTCTTGCTTCATTTTGTTTTAGGAGAGAAAAGGTTGTGGCTGCAGGGGTGAGAATAGAAGTGATGGTTTTGAGAAATGAGAAAGAGCAGCAATGTAATCTTTTTTTGGAAAAAAAATACAATAGAACGATTAGTGTACTATTTGACGCCATTACAATTTGTACTATTTACTAATTCCTTATGGAAGTAAAAATATAAGATCAAAATTCGAAATCTTCATGCTAATTTGTACAGAGTAGGAGCATATTAAAGCCTATGGCAATATGCATGCCTATGGGGAATTCAAATAGTTACCTCAGGAACAGAGGGACTATCAAAGATTCAAAATTATAACTGTGAGAAATATTAGAGGAAGAAAGAGATAAATTTAAAGGTTTTATTTTTATGGGTTTGCAGGGGATAATAAGAAAATGGAGCATTGTATAAAGTTAACATCATCATCTCCTCCAAATGCCACCTTACAAAAGTATGAAATAACAATCTCAATCAAAAACGTTTTTGTGTTAGAGTTTTTCGAGTACAAAGGGAAATCATTAAAAAAAAATAGCAGGTAAAAATTTACTAAATTAATTGTGTTTTTTTAGAGACTTGAAATTTATCTATTTTTATCCGTGACTTGATTTTGAAAAAAAAAAAACTTGTGTTTAGACACTTATGCATTGTAATTTGATAAAAAAAAAAGGTGTGACTTGAAAAGTATATATTATGATTTGAAACTGGACGGTTGTGACTTGATAAATTTTTGAGATAAATTTATCTAAATTAATCTTGGAAGTAAAGGATGAATATGTAAGGCTAATGGAGGTAGATTTTTTTTTTCGGTAAGAAGAAATAAAGAAGTGACTAGGATCCCCTCCTCTCGAGGGTCAATCCTAGCTTATAAGAGACAATAATGGAATATAACTTTTCACTGTCACTGTGTATAACATTCATTTGCCCATGGATGTGATGCCCCACATTAGCTATCCAGTCAGCTGCTCGATTTGCTTCGTGGTAGATATGTGTGCTTCCCAATGATCAAAGTGACTAAGAGCAATGTTGATATCCTTGACTAAGTTTGCAAGTTGCCATGGAACCTTCCATTTTCCATTCAGAATGTTAATAACTAGCAGGTTGTCTCCTTCTATGATAATTTTCCTAACTCCCATCTCGAGGGCAGTGCGTAAGCCGTGATGTAGGGCTTGAGCTTCTGCCATGAAAGCTGAGGTTGAACCCAAAGAGAAAGTGCGAGCGGATAGTACATCAGCTGAAGAGTCTCGAAGAATAATACCTGCTATTGCTGGGGAAGAAGTTGTTGAACCGTCAAAGTTGAGTTTGATGAAACCTTGGGGGGGGGGGGGGGCTTCCATGCGACAAGAATAATCCCGGGTTCCCTTTTTTTTGCCTCAATTTTTACCACGTGTTCAAGGTTGCTAGAAGATTCTTGACTGTCGGTTTAGTCCTCTAAAAACTTATTATCTCTCTTTAAGAGACATTTTAGAAGAAGGGAACAATATTCTTCCTCGCTCTTTCGGGACCTTCTTATGGCCTTTTCAACCACGATTAGCTACTCATGTACCTATTTTGATAATTGGAGCACCATGTAAAATTTACAGTTTTTTTTTGGGACCATAGAACCTCCAAAAACTGTGAATTACGACATTCGTTTTGAGCTTCTGGAGGGCTATCTCGGGATCAGTTTTGTTTTTGCCCTGTTTTTTACAATGTGTTCTAATTAACAACAGGACTCCCCTTAATCAGTTTTGGCCTTTAACAACTTGTTACCATCCTTATTTCATCGACATTTAGGAAGAAAGGAACAATAATAGTCTTTCTCACTCGACCTCTCGGGACTTTCATATGCCCTTTTCAACCCCGATAAGTTGTTCAGGGTGCCTAGCTATTTTGACTGTTGAGGTACAATGTAAATTTGTCAAAATTTTCTTATGACCTTCGTTTTGGGTTTTCGTAGGGTTGTTCCCTTTTTCACATGTGTTTTTTTTACCTATGTTCTAGGTAACCACATGACTTCCCACGATCGGTTCTTGGGTTCAAAAAACTTATTAAGTTGTTATCATCCCCTTTTAGAGAATTTAAGAAAAAAAGGAATAATAGTATTTTTCGCTCTCTCAGGACCTTCTTATGACCTTTTCAACCCTGATTAGCTACTCAGCGTTCCTACCTTGACCATTGGGGCACTGTGTAAAAAATTTGGATTTTTTTTATCACTTGTTCAAGGCCACCATAGTATTCCCTACGATTGGTTGCATTTACTAAAAACCTTTTATTACAAAAGGAAAGATAAATTCCATGAATTGAAAATTCATATGACACCTCCAATAGACATTGAAGAAAAGCCACAAAACCAAATCAAATAATTTTTTTTTTTAATGTAGCTATGATGATGATAAGAAACATATGTAACAATATATCTAGTTGTTGAATAATGCAGCAATCTATGAAAGAGACTTTTTTTTTTTTTGAAATTCTTTTGAGAAGAAGATAATTTATCCGACCATGTAGACCACATCCTCAATTCTTACACCAATTATGAAATTGTATAATCGATAAGTAATAGATTGAGTCTTTCAAATAAACAATCACTGTCAAATCCTAATCTTTCAGAAGGAAACAGAAGATATTCGAACTTCAAACTCCAACGAACAAGGGAGACAACCAAAAAATTTGGTAAAATGCTCCCATAAAGAGAGAGAAAGAGAGCATGCAAAGAGTTGTTAACACTAAGAAAAAAGAATTAAAAAAGAAAACAAATTTAGGGATTACCAATTTATCATACTAACATACCTACACTCGAGATTGAAAATTTGGTAGGTTTTTTTATAGAGAAAAGATGAGGGTTAGAGTTGTTTTAAAAAAAAAATTGTGGTTATAGTTCACAACATTATGAAATATAATGGACTAATTAAGATTTTAAGTAAAGAAAACACTCTAATAAATTATTATTGTGGTTTTATATTGTCTAAAAATATGCTCAAAAATTTAATAATTTATAATAACTCAATATGAGAGCAACTTGATGATGTTTTGCAAAAATAAATTTTAAAAATGACAATGAAAGTGTAAAATTGTATTGAAGTGTATAAGCTACACAATATTTAGATGAGTACAAAACAAATTTAAATACCATCATGATAAAAAAAAAAGAAGGTGATATAATTCGACGAGACAATGTATTTGATAGTTCCTTATTTTATTATTGTAGCATGTAGTGGTAACACATTCCTTACAAACCCTATGGAGATCGAGGAGAGAGAAACGAAAAGATAAGAACATACAACTATGTTATATGTTAAAGATATAGGCTTGCATCCATATAATATTGTGATTAATAATATACATCATTGAATATATGATATAGTAATAAATGAATAATGGAGATACACTTCACATGTACATTTTCTTCCACACGTAGTATAATATACAAAGAACGTGTTCACTTTAATCGTAAAAGTTACTTAATTTGCGTGATATCCAACGTTTCGAATAATGTACGATATGGTGTATATAAATTTCAACACATTATATTAAGATATTGAAACAAATTTGATTAGCTTAATTATAACATCTATCAAGAGTTTTTCCTAGCATCATATCTTCGTTTTTTTTTTTTTTTTTTATTCAATCGTACACTGTCGAGTGTAAATTGAATGGAGGTAATGTAAGAAACCTATTAGGAGGAGTTTGGTTTAATTTGTTTTATGATTCTGTGGCCAAACTATTAAGTGGCCTCAGTGCAGGATGAATCAAGGTAATGTTTTGACTACTATCATTTTTTGATTCCATGTTGCCAAATGTGCTTTTTAATTACATGCAGTTTCAGAAATAACTTTTAATCATGTATGTTCACTGTATCTATATAAATTTTTTTTTTTTCTGAGAAATGCGTTGCATATGTATGATTTTATCCATGTAACGTTAAGTACTACATAGATGTATAAAAAGGTCTTGTTGAAGAGACGTGTTACGTTTATATATGAAATTAAATGGAGAGTTAAGTTGTATTAATATCACAAAGGTGCAAGATTAAAACAAAATCATAAATATAATGCAACTATACAATAAACGTGAATGAATACAACTGTTGCGTATTTTAGTTGGTAGAAACTTTGGTTTTGGAATCATTGCACGTCTTTTTTTTTCCCCTCCTATTTGCTCCTCTACACAACCAAAAAAGTTAGGCCTATGAAAAACATATAAATTGAAATATAATTAAATAAAAGTTAAAAAATTGTATAGAATGACAACTTTAATTCATTAATAAAAATTGTGGCAAATGAAGTAACCAATCTAATGAGATTCCTCATTATTTCCTATGATCATCCATTCAAACATATTAGAAGCAAAATGGCAATGGGGATGGATTTTTGTGACTAGCTTTAAAGATTGCCAACAAGCATCCAACCACTACCATCTATATAGTTTGATTTGGCTTCTACAATGATTTAACCAATATAATTGCACGCAACCTTTAAAATTAAAAAATGTTTGTATGCAAGCTTTCACATAATATCACGCATTATGTGAACAAACATTGTTCCCTCCATTCCACAATGATCCCGTACATCACTATTTGCCTCTAAAATTTGGATACAAAGCAAGTAGGGTCATGGTTATAGTGATAATTTAGGAGAGACAATAATTTATCAATTTTCTAATGTTAGCATTCGTTGGGCCAAATATGGTAGGTTTACATGAGTATTATACCATAAACACTTACCCAAAATGGAATAAGAGAATAAAGATCGTTGTGAAACGACCCAACATGGAATATGTAAAGATCTTAGTGGAACAATTGAACAAATCAATGGCATAGTTCAAAATGAATATATTATGTTTATAATTTATAATATTGTTAAATAGTTAACATCCCTTATTGAAAATAATAATAATGATGATGAATAAATATGGTGATTTTTTGCAATTTTGTAAGAAATGTCAAAATAAAGTAGTCACATGTTAATTAGCCAACCAAAGCATGAAGAACCGAGTAACATAAAAATAAAGTGATTCAAATAGGGTTGTACATAGTATAGTCTAGACCGAACCAAACCGAATTTAATCTTTGCGGTTTAGCTTGTTTTACAATCTAAAAATCGCAACTTGGTTCTATTTAGCAAGAATTTTTTTTTCCGACCTGGTGTGATTTCCTAAAATTTAAAACCTGAACAAAATGCAAAACATAAATCGTTATGGTTTGAGGTTCTAAATCATAAACTGCACACACAAATAAAAATCGAGTACATGTTTATTGTTTGAAAAGAAAGAATATATATACTGTGTATATGTTTTATATTTCGAACTAAAAGAATAAAATAATAATTATGAACTAAGATTAAATCGCAAATCGCATTAAACCAAATTGCATTATGAATAGCTATTTGGTGTGGTTTGGTTAAATATGATATCTGATCTAGTTTTGAAAAATACCAAGCCACAAATTTGCGTTTTGGTACAGTTTATTCCTCAAACCGCACCAAATCAGACAACGTGTATAGCCCTAAATTCAACCAATGAGACAATACTTGATATATTCTTCCACATTGTTATTACTGTACTCCATTGGTTTCTTTTTATTTGTTACACTTGGTATCTTGTACTTTGATTAATTGTATGACTAAGTGGGCCGGGGTTAGATTCTTGTTTTAATTGGTTGAAAAATCAAATTCTCTTGAAATTTGCATTTGAAATAGTTATTATTATTATTATTATTCAAAGAAAAGGAATCCAAGAAAGAGAGCGGGTAAATTTGTAAAAGTAAAAAAGAAAACGTTGTAAGTGTAATAACACATAAAAGTAAACATTGTACCACTATACTTATGAAAAGTTTAACATACAAAAAGAATGGAGGGAGTACCTTTGTACTCCTTACTCAATTCTTTTGACAATAAATAAAAAAATAAATTTCCGTTTCCTATTATTTGCAATGAGTAGATATTTTTCTTCTTTATTTTATATCAAAACGTTGCAAATAATACGAACCGGAGATAATACAACAAGAGAAATCCGTACTATTCTTTACAATATAAATGGAAAGACAGAGAACAAATAGACGAATGAAGTAATATTGCACTTAGTATCCAAATTACTAGAAAAAGGAAATGTTGCAATTTACATCTTATTTCACACATATTACAAAGAATGCACATACATTGTAATCATAAAATTTACTTAATTTGTCTTTATACAAACGTTTATAATTCCATATCATATGTTGTATTTTTATGAACTATTAAATAGTTTTAATATTCAAGAAGTTTTCCCGGCCTCTTCCTCTCATTTTACAATGTTAGGACAGAGATCAAAGTCGATTAGTGATTGAAAAAGGGTAATGCATAAACGCATATAAGGTCTTCAATTTGGTACATACATAATTACATAGTATATTATTTCCATATTATTAAGTGGGTGCATACTACATAATGAATCAAGGTAACATCGTCTTTTGTCATTTTTTTCTACTGGTTGAAATTATATCATGTTCTCACAAAATCATATGTTGAACCATTTTTATCTTTGTATTTAGGAGTGTTAAGAGTGGGGTCTACACCGGAGTGCAAACCAAAATAGAATATTGCGATTTGGCTTAATTTATAGTTTGAAGGTTGTGGTTTGGTTTTATTTTAGCCATGCCACAATTTTGTAATTTGGTTTGGTTTTCTAATAATTTAAATCAAACCAAATCGCAACCCACATTCAATCTAGACCACGTACAAATCATTCCTAAGTACATTCTTATAGGCTTACCTTTTCATTCGCGTAGTATTTATTAGAGGACCATTTCAACCAAAAGCTTAAGCTGATGGTTGAGGTCTAGGAATTGGTTTTATACTCTATCACGCCCCCTCACACGAGAGCCCGTTGAGCCTGAAGTGTGGATGCAGCATGGGCCCCCTCATACCCTGCGCTGAATAATTCCACTTAGAAGGGAGGGGTGGATGAGATTCGAACCCGTGACCTTTGTGTCACGCTGGAGCTGATACCATGTTAGAGGATCATCTCAACCAAAAGCTTAAGCTGATAGTTAAGGCCCAGGAATTAGTTTTATACTCTATCACACCCCCTCACACGAGAGCCCATTGGGCTTGAAGTGTGGATGCAACATGGGCCCCCTCATACCATGCGCTTAATAATTCCACTTAGAAGGGAGGGGTGGATGAGATTCGAACCCGTGATCTTTGTGTCACGTTGGCTCTGATACCATATTAGAGGACCATCTCAAGTCTCAACCATCAGCTTAACATTTTGGTTGAGTTGGTCCTCTAATAGTATTTATCTATTTCTAACTCACACTCGTCGATTACTTACTAGATTCAATTTTTTTTATCCTATTTGGGCTAAGTCTAAAGCTAGTTTTTGAAAAGACAATGAAGAAAATCCAAAATGCAATTTGGTCTTGATTAGTTTCTCTTATAATGTAGTTTGGTTGGGAAAAACACAAATTGCAATTTTGTGTGTGCTATGATTTATTTGGTTTGAGTGCTTATCCCGCATCAAATCAAACCAAACTCGAACACCCTTATGGCTCTAATATGTATAGTACATAGTACTTTGTAGGATGTGTGCATGTTAATTTCAAATTGTGAGAAATGCAACCATAAATACTCATTGATGTTGTTTCCTGAATCTTGATTTTTTGACTATTGGGCTACTAGAAACATACTTTTGGCTTAATTTCTATTGTTACTTAGCTCAAATACAACCACATGTGTTTTTATTCATTTTATGCACTACAGTCGTTTTAAAATAAGTGCAACGTAACAAAGGGGTATTATTTGTAAGTATTAAAAAAATTCGTTTGTTGCAATCGTTTTATTACGCAGATAGTAATTGAGTGATACTACCCATTTACAAATGGTTGTAAGTTGTAACATACTGCTATATTGTAATTTTTTTTAATGGTGCTAGATTGTGGAATGACCAAGACACAAGGGAGTGATGGCCTGTTGTCAAAATCTCACCACCAAAACAAAAATGATGATCATGGTGGAGATAAAATTAAGAATAATCTTTCTCATGATGATCTTTTGTTTAATGCTGAAGAATTGGAGGGAATAGAATTGATAAAAATGGGTTTAAATTTCATAGAAGTTGATTGTGGATGTACTAATACCAAGTATGGTGATTCAGCTGGCAAGCTTAGAATTTATGGTAGTGGAAAACTTGAAATATCTTGTGATTGCTACCCCGGCTGCAATGGAGGTATTAATTGACCCGTTAAATGATAATACTTTGATAATTATTTACACTATAAATCGTTTACATATTGTCAATTTTGCATACTTTGTTACATCATTAAACATTCATATTGAGAAACCTCTTGTATGTTTGAATTTTTCTAAAGCATAAGTTACTTTTAATGAGACCAATTAATCTCTAATCAAAAGCATATGGTAAAACATTTTTTAAGTTAGCGTAACCTGACCTTATATATTTACTACGTTTTATTTATATATATATATATATATATAATGTATATATACTACGTATAAAGTATGTGCTTTAATTAATTTTGCTATATTGGAACACAGAAAAAATAAGCCCAAGTGAATTTGAGAAGCATGCTGGGATAAAAGGTATGAGCAATTGGAAGACTCACGTATGGGTTTTTGTTAATGGAGAAAAGGTGTCATTAGGTAAGACAAAGTTGCTCAAGTATTATAAAGGCTCAGCAAGTGACCCTAGCGCTAGTGTTAGGCCTCGAAGAGCTCGAACTATTCACCGAGATGAGCTCATGACATGTACTGCTTGTGGCAAGGAACGACGGTTTATGAGACGAAACAGCGAGGAGTGTAAGGAATACCACAAAGCAACCCAAGCTAGTGAAAGTTGGACTTGTTCTGACCATCCTCATGTGTAAGCTCATTTTTTCATATACACTCATCTTAACTAGTATAATAGCTATGAAATACACAACAAACTATGAAAATTGGAATTTGATTATTTATATACGAGTTAAAAGTAATTAATTTACATTTTGATAATTGTCCGAAATTAGATTTGTAAAGTATTTATATTTCTAGTATAAAAAATACAAATATTGAATATATTCTAATATGAATATAGTGTATTTTATACATATATTACGATACAAAATAAGATAGCACCGACTTAGTAATCATGTGATGCCAATTAAAAATAATTTAAATGAATATATTTTGTGATACATCTCAAGTTAATAATAATAATAATAATCAAATACAATAAAAATTAAAATTAGGTAAAACTTTTCAATGAAAAAAAATGTACTTAGGAAAATTTGAAGAGGTGTTAATATATATACTATGTATGTTGATTTTGTTTTAGCATAGTTATTAGTCATTGATTAGTAAATTAAGTAAGTTGGAAATATTGCATATAGCAAACTACCGAAAATATTGCAATGAAAAATGTTTTAAGCATGAAATTTTGATTGATAAGTTTATTTGAGGGTAATTAAGTGTTTTTTTTTAATTATTAGTATAAAAACTCGCATAAGAACCTAACAAAAGAGCTTAGGTGGGAATAACTTGTTTTAAGAAGTTGACATTTGGCGTGGAGGTGTAGTTAGTGGTCGTTGCTATAGTAATTAATATAGATATAGATGTAGATGTATATTTTCGACTCGAGTTTGTTAGCTAACATGACAACAACTTTGTATTTTTTTTAGCTTTAAATGTGAGGACGAAGAAGAAAGGGCTACAAAGAAAAGGTTTAGGGGATGTCTTAGAAGGCCAATTTGTAAGGGTTGCATATCATGTGTGTGCGTTGGTTGCCATATTTGCCGATTTGAAGATTGCTCATGTCGTTCATGTGTAGATTTCATTCAAAATGCTGAACCTACAACACAGGATTGAAGATAGAAGTTTGTCAAAAGTAATTTAAATCTTGATAGTTTTCATCAAGATTTGGTTGTTCGATTTCAAAGTTTTTTTCAATTCGTTTTAGTCCACATCTTTCTTCTTCACATATTAGTACACCATAAGAATTTACTAAGAGCATGTGCTTTATTTTAATAAACATCATATGTGTTGTTAAGGTTTATCAAGTAGTGCTTCTTTCAACTAGTTGTTTTATTTAAGCTTGGTTATTTTTTTTAGCTATTCATATTGTTTTATATTTTTTGGTGTAAGGAACCACAATAACAAGTGATGAGAGTCAATTTTTCAAAAGTTCCTGCAATAAGAAGAAAGCTCTAACCAATTCATTCTCCGTATTAATTAATATTTACATTGTGTTTGGGAACTTGATTAATGTGGAATTATATGCATAAAAAGTATAACTATGAAAATGTGTAAGAAAACAAAACTATGGAAATGACTAGTTTTTACTTATTTCAGTTATTTGATGGTTTAATGAGTAAAATTTTTTAAAACCAAGTTGTTTTACTTAGTTTTCCATTGTTTGGTTGATTTAATAAAAGAAAAAGAGGAAAATTTATGAAAAACAAAATGATAATATTGTAACTATAAAAATTTCAACATATTTACACGCTTTGACTTTTCTATCATTTACACTCTGAGCAAACAAACAAGACAAAATCGAAGATTTTATACATTTCCACACTTTTACTTACTTTTTCTCATAAATGTTAATTTGTCAAACACACTATTAAATCGGGTATTTATTTAAGTAGTTGGACTAATAGTTCACTGAACAGATTGTCATTATTGTGAACCTAAAGGCCAAAAATCAATCCAAAATGTCACTAAAAACGAAATTTCCATCTGGGCTAACTGCAGCCTGCTTATCTAACATAACAGCAGCAACAATAAGAACAGCAACAAAAAAGCCATGGCTTAAATACTTTTTTTTTTTTTTTCTTGCTATTGAAATTAATTTGGACATGTAGAAGAGTTATATCAATTTTAGGCACAAAAAAATTTTCCCAGGTACACAATTTACAGTTGGCAAGGCAAAACCCAAGAATACAACAAAACTGTGGATGTGAAATCAGATGTCAAAAGCACCAACTACCATCTAGTTTCCTAATTTCACATTTCTACCTACTACTATCAGACTATCAGTCTATCACAAGCTACACTTAACCTATTTCCTAAACTTACAAAGAATATGTAGCAAATCTAACATGCGACGGGTTTCGCATTATCAATTATCGCCATACGTCATTGTCATCATATTAGTTGCTCTTGCTGGTCTGAAACAGCAACAAACAAAAAAATGTACATAGAATGCTTCACAACTCTAGCAAAGCAACATCTAACTTTCATTCACCATCTACCAACACTACTAATACCTGGAGCAATTGTTGAGTCCAGTTGCACATCTTATATTACACCTTGAAGATGTCCACTTCCCAATCGATACCTGCCTCTACCTCTCCTTGCACTTGAAATTCCAGTTATCACAGCATTTCCTTGAGCACCCAAAGAAGTGGGCCCTATGAGCTTCAACCCAAGATTGTTG
This sequence comes from Suaeda aralocaspica, assembly GCA_016808085.1. NCBI lineage: Eukaryota > Viridiplantae > Streptophyta > Magnoliopsida > Caryophyllales > Amaranthaceae > Suaeda > Suaeda aralocaspica. The sequence continues at coordinate 3,112,966 of PYUH01000238.1, read as the reverse complement.
AATAAATACAACAGGCGGTCCTGGTCTCCTCCATTCACTTGTTGTAGCTGTTCAACCTGTTCACGAGAAACTACAGCATAAAGCTGCAAAGGAAGGTTGCTGTGTTTGTCACACTTTGTCCCCTGTTCTACTAAACAACTGCAATCATCACACAATTCATTGCTTTTGTCTTCAAAGGCAACTCTCAAAAGCCCTAGTGAGTTTCTTTTTTCTGTCAACGGATCCAGTATGAACAAGAATTTTCCAACTTCTAAGTCAGGCCTCTTAAACAGATCGAGAAGAGTATCGAAGCTTGGTCCAAGACTTTTGGGTCCACATTTCTTTCCATTCAATTGTAGATCCCTTGTAGCTCGAAAAATGCGACCGGCTTCTCTTAAGCCACTCAGGAAAGCACCATGCATTGTGGCAGGGTATTGCCTACTTGTTGCTTCCCCAGCAAAAAACAACCGATTTTCAACACTTTCAGATAAAATATCATAGTCGATTCCAGTCGATCCTACTCGGACATGAGAATATGAACCAAAAGAAAGAGGATCACTGCCCCATCTCGTACAAACAGTCTGAATGGGATCTGGCACATGAACACCCTTTGGGTTGTATATACCTAAAAAAAAAAGAGAGCAGAACTAAGCAGAAGCCAGTAAATGAGAATGGAAAATTTCTTAAGTTAAAAAAGCAGGTGCTATAAAATGAATGGAGAATAAAAGAATATGTCCAAAACCACCTCTTGTCTATGAAAATTTGTGTAAAACTACATACAAATTTAGTTATGAAGATAACTACTTTGTATGTGATAAATCTTTCATAACTACATAAGCAGCTCTAAGTTTTATGTTTTCCGCAAGCAACTTCAGTAATGAGACCCTCAAGTGACTACTATATGTCTATATATTCACCTTACCTTCTAACTTTGACCTTTATATTGTTTACTATCGTATTACTTCCAATTTAAAAATTTTAATTTCCATAAAAAATCCAATCAAAGCTAGAGATTTTCTTAGCACTTCGAATATACTTTTACAAGGGCAAGTCATAAGCTCAATTTCTTTTTTTTTTTTCTTTCTTTCTTTTTTTAGTGTTTATAATCTTTTAAACTGTGCTCAAAGAATTATACGGTAACTGAACTGATTGGAGCTGAAGTGAAGTAAACTGATTGGAGCTGAAGTGAATTGAATTGAACTTGAACTAAACTGATTGGAGTGGAGCTAAAAGTTTTTATTATGAATTAATGATTTTAACTGTTGATTATTGATTTTTCTCTATTGATTTTTAGTTATGATTATTGTTTTTCAACTATGGTTTTTATGGATTAACTATGAGTCTATGACTATTGATTTTTAATAATGGATTATTAATGATTTTTAATCATGGAGTAATGATATAGTAATAATTTTGATATTCATCCACTAATAATTATGAAACAAAAAAAATCGTATTGGTAGTATATTTTATAAAATAAAAACTAGTAATACATTTTCATATTTTTGTGAATAGCAATCCACTTATACTTTTGTGAATGATATTTCACTTATATTTTTGTTTTTATTTCCAGAATCATAGTTTCATAATATTTTTTTTTCGTGAAAATTATAAACTAATAAATATATACATATGAAACAAAAAAATGATGACTAATGTTTCAAAAATAAATTATAAACACACTGATAATATTATGAACAAAATAAAGTCAACTAAAAAATAACACTAACACAGCTAATACACATCAATAATATTATGAACAAATATATAACGAAGTATGAAGAAAAAATATTATGAACAAAATAATAAATATACGAACAAATAATATTACGAACAAATAATAAATGCATGGAGCTGAGCCGAGTCGGCAGAACTGAATGGAGTTGAGTCGAGCTCAGCTGATTGGAGCTGGGCTAAGCTAATTTAACTAATTTTAAGCCGAAGTATACAGGCCCTTAGAGGGTTTTTTGGATCAAGGCTTGCAAATTGGTAAATGCATTGTATATTAAGTTAGCCAAATGTATGACTTGATTATTGCATACCAATAGTTATCTTCATAATAACCAAATTCCTAGATAGTCTTACGCCTCCCTTGCCCAAAAAAGAAAAAGAATCCTCTTATTAAATTACTTTGCATAATAATAAATTTGTTCTCCATGATCTCCTTCAATTAAAGCAAGAATTCTTTTCCGATACAACCATATGACAAATCGGGCTAGAACATAAGACAAGGACAACAAATTTCCAAAAATGCTCAACATGATCATAACAACAGTACGATCTGAACATAAGACAAGGATAAAGCAAAAACAATATCCTCTTACTTTGCAAAACATAATTTTTTCCACCTCATCTCCTTACCTGATCGAAAAAACCATTGCTATGCAGTTGGGAAAGGTGGCTGACAGTTTTTCAGAAATAGGGAGGAGTTAATAGAAAGTTTAGGCAAAAGGGGGAAGGGTTTCTAGAATTTTGCGAGCACGAGGAGAGTTTTCATGGGGAGGGGAGGTGCGGCGAGGGGAAGCTAGGAGGTGGGGGTTTTCATGATGGCTCGAAAAAGGTGGAAATAGATGGTTGTGTGGTGGCTCTATTCCTTTTCTTATCTAAAACAAATAACATAATAGAAATCTAAGGCTTTTCCATTCTATTCGCCTTGTTTCTCTTTCTTGAGCCCATTTCCTTTCCCTTAGTTAAACCAAACGATCCCTTAGTAACTTCGTTGTATTGTCAAAATTATTTGAAAAGGTTTTCCCTATTCCAAAAATCATTTGGATTTTATTCATCATCATAAGGAAAACCAGTTACAATGGTTATGCAAGACGAGAAAATCATGGTATGCAAGACGAAGACTACAAGATGCACCACTAAAAAAGGTAGGGTGTTGACCATTGAAATCATGGTGATCTTTGAAAAAAGCCGAGGAATATCAAAGATGAAGCAGTTGGATGGAGTTAAGAATGATATAAAAAGTTGGGTTTAGATTAGCAAGTGCTAATGGACCGTTGGAAATGGAGGGGTGTGATCTGTAAAACAACATTGGACTAATTTTTAGTTCATGCTCCTACCTCACTTGTGGAACTAAGGCTTTGAATGATGATAAAAAGATTGACTTTTTCACGGATTACCTTCATTGTTTTAGTGATTCACTAGATAGGGTTGGCCTTAACTAAATTCAAGATGTACCTTTGATAGCTGACGGGCTAATTTTTTTTTAAATTTTCTTCATTAACCTACAAACTAAGATACTAAATCTAATTAACTGTTAATTATACGAACTAAAACTAACTGATTAAATTAACCTACATTATTTATTAATCTGCTGCCACCAAAAACCATAACCCTCACAACAAAATTAAAACCAACATTTAGACCCATACTTGAAACCAGCTCAAACCAGCACAAAACCAAGACAAAACCACCTCGAAAATCTCCCAAGGGTCAAATGAACCAAAATCCCACAACCTTCCTTCTTAAAAACCCTAATTCCTCCAAAAAAAAAAGCGTCTTCAACAGTGGGAGTTAGGAACAATGAATTCGGTGGTTTAGACTTTTAAGTGCATACAGGGTTAACAGTAGTGGGGTTGTCACTAGTGATGTCAGCGAGTGACAGAAAAGAGGAGAAGTTACAGGGAATGACGAGCGAAAGAGAGGTGTGGCAACACGAAATTAAAATGGAAGAGGTTGTAGAAAGATGGGTAGTGGAGGTTTTGGCTTGATTAAGTGATGGTGGTTTTGGTGGTGTCGGTGGCAAAGTGGTTTTGGTGACTAGGTGGCAGCAATGGATGGAGGGGTGGTTCTAGGTATAAGGTGCGGTAATAATTTAGTTGATTTGATTAATTAGTTTTAATTAGTATCATTAATAGTTAATGATTTAATCTCTTAATTTGAGGTAATTACAGAAATTTTAACAAAAGATTAACACTATTGGCTACCTCGTGAATTTTGCTAAAATTTTGGGATATTTGGTGAATTATTAAAACAATGAAGGTATCCCGCGAATTTTGCAAAAGTTCATTAAAAAGCCATAAAAGGAAGTGTTTCCTTCAATTTGTTCAAATCATCTACAATACCAATTTCCTATAATTTTGTATTTGTTAGCGTCATTTTATAATTAGTATTTAATTCGATAATCAAAACTCTAAAAGCAAATTAAGTTTTGTATGTGGCCGACCACATGTTGTCGCCACAATTGTTTTTTAAAAGAACTCTCATTAATACATAGTAGTAAATCCATTAAATCATAATATTAACTCACAAGAGTAACCTTATTTAAACTAGATTCATCATACAAATAAAATCAATAGATCCAAGAAAAAAAAAAGGCAAACTTGTTTGTTCCTTTTTTTTGAGGACCTAGTGCCAAAACTATTAGTACCGCCCTCGTTAAGTTTTAAATTAATGATTTTACATTAAATTACCAAAAAAAATAAAAAATACTTTGAAAGTTTTGTTTTGGGTTTTTGGCCATTACAAGTGCATTTCTAGTTTTTTAATACAAACAACTCTACTTTCCATTGGAGTACTCTTGCTCTTTCCTAGTAACCCTATTATCTCATTAAAGTAACCCTCCAAAGTCAATTACAACGTATGAAAGTGAGGACCACACCACTAAACTAATGGTGTGACCGCCACATATAAGAATTTGTCAAACTTTAATGAGACAACAAGGTAAGCATTTTGCCTTAGTCCTTGCCCTTAAACAAGTTCTTACACTTTAAACAACAAAGAAGTTCTTTTAAAAGAAGCCAAGTAAGAAAAAAATTGTCGCATTCGATACCACCTTCAACTATAATTTCCTATATATAATGTTGGTGTACAGGAGCAGCAACTATAACTTTGGGTTCCCCCAATGACATTGCCATAAAATACACTAAAAATCACCAGCCACAAAACACTCCCCACTCCTTCCTCCATCCTAGTCCCTACCCACTGTACAACTATTACCTAAAAAACAGAAAGATTGATCAAAGTCAAGAGAAAACTACAATGATTTTTTACTTAAAGCATCCAACATTATACATCCATTTTATTTGGTATTGCTCCCTGCAACAAAAATTTTGGCAGTATGTAGCCATATTGGTGAGATTTCATTTTAAAAAATGCAATGACTGATTCTATCATAAGATGTAGGTATAGGGTTATAACTATTCACAAGATTCAGACCACAAATTTTAACAAGCATGTGTAGTCAAATTTTTATTTGTTAAATTGTCAGTAACTAAAATTAACGAAATATAGTCTTTGAAATGTGAAGTGCCACAAGCAAAGAATCGCTTGACTAAAAAAATTCGAAAGTTGCTAAAATATTTTGCAGCTTTATCTTAAACAGTATTCTATAAATTATACCTCTCAGTTGATTTAAAACTCGATGCAGCAGAACTGATGGATCAGTGTGTTCAAAATCCTTCGCAGCTTCACCTGCTACCAAGGCTACGAGCACTGCACCACCAGAAACAGTATGGTAACCATAGAATAGAAAAAATTCTCCTCGGTCATGGGTGTGGCTTCTAAGACACCCAAAGGTGTCTAGATCCTCCCCCCAAAACACATTAGGAAAAACCATTGCAACTTTGTTAAGCAACCCAAAACCCAGCCGGCTAATAGCATCAAGCTTTTTTCCAGGCAACTCAGGTTCAAATGTAACTGTTTTTCGCTTCAGCACACCAAGGGGAACAGTACACAGGGCAATATCTGCTTGAAACACTTGATCCCCAGCTATCACCTCAACACCGTCACTTCCATATCGAATAGTGTTAACAGTCTTCCCGTACAATATAGGAACTCCGTCACACAAGGATTTGATAAGCCTCCAATTACCACCAGCAAGAAAACAGTGATCACCCCCCATCTCATACGGATCATCCTGATCCCAGTATGTCGCTGAGAGCTCTGACAAACATCCTGCATTTGCATATTCCAAATTTGCATAATGCCAATCAAGGAGTTGACTTTCATCTTTAGTTTTGGCTACAGTATAAAGATCTTGAAGGGTATCCAGCACGGAACCTAGAGTTATATCATTTGCAAATCCACCCATGATTTTTCTCAGCTCAGTTACTTTATCCAATAAGCGGTTAAAAGTAAACTCAACTCTAGAATCTATCTCTTGATCAATTGGCGTTCCATCTGGCTTGTACAAGGGACATTTATCTCTCACCTTATGTAATGGTATCGATAATTGCCTAGCCAAAACCCCCAAAGGGTTAGCATGAATGCCAGTTATAACACTTCCACCTAGCTCCACCGCGGCAAACTGACCCTCTTTACCCATCTTCTGAGTATACACTCTCCCCCCAGGACGCTTCCTTCCTTCAAGAACAATGACCTTAAAACCAAACGACAACAACTGCCTCGCAGCAGCAAGACCTGCAAGTCCAGCCCCAATTATAACAACTGAACCTTCAGACGCCTCATCTGGAATATGTGAAGTAAAAGGTGATGAAACACCGAAATTAATGTACCCATTATACAAAAGAAAATCATAAGCAGAGGACAGCAAATGCTCAACCTCATTACTGACAGTCTCCCTTATTTGCCCCTTAGACAGCCAAACTCGAACATTGCCTCGCCACCTCGCAAGAATATGATTTCTAACAACAATGTAGTTATTCAGTTCTTTTCCACCCAAGTCTTCCACAACACCTGCCCTGATCTCCTCATCAAGCAAGGCATCAATGGGGAAACCGAGCGACAAAGCTATCATCGCCTCGGTTTCAGTTTCTTTCTCTATATCCTCCCTAGTCCTATTCCTCTTCTTTAACGGACCGCCTAAATGCTTCTCTATGAACTCATCCATCAAATTCTCATCATAGTTTTTCGTATTCACTTTTCGCCTTGAAGACCTCTTCGGAACTACTCCATCCGAAACAGGAGTATCCATATCATAAACTCCTACACCTTTCACCAGAAAATTCCCAAATTTCTGCCCTAAAATTCAAAAACTACACATGCTTGAAATTCCACTGATCAACAACATAAACAACAAAACTAATCAAATCATTAAACAAATGTCACAACAACCATAAACTAAACCAAAACACTAACTCCATATTCATTCTATAACATGAAAATCAAAATTAATTATGAAATTAAAATGCGCGCTTCTTTTCTAGAACAATGGCCGAAACGCCCCATACAATGAAAACGCTAATCGAAACGCTGTAATCTGACTTTAATTGAAAAGGGTAAACTTAAAAATACCTTAAAACAAGTTCAACTTCAAATCCCTAAAATCAAGTGATGAGGAGAGAGAAAGCTAAATTGAGCAGAAGGTTTGAAATTAAAGGGGAGAGTTGAAATGGTGATGCATTGAATTAAGTAGGGGTTGAATCGAATTGAATTGAAAGATTGGAAAATTAATCAAAGTTTTTGGTAATGAATTCGAATTTTTGAAATTAGGGTTCTTGCGGTTTTTTTTATTATTTTAATTTTTATTATTTTTTTGAGTTTGATTTGATTTAGTGACTGTTGAGGAAGATGATGATGATGTAAGTGGAGCCTTGAAGAGTGTGGGAAAGTTGGAAATTATAATTGGAGGGAAGTGTGAATAGTTTGAAGTGGGTCCCAGGATTTAATTGGATCTTACCTCTGGACCTTCGAATACAATTCTCTGGGTTGGCCCATTTTAGGTTGCACAAAAACGAATGCTGGTACGGATACGGATACAAAATGGGTATAGGGAAACACCATTGAAAAAGTTGAGGATAACGAAACGTAAAAGAAAATAATAAGAACATATATAAATTTCTACATATTTTCACTAGAATATAGGAGTAAATATCAAATTTGGTGATAATAATATGGTTTTTAAACATAATGACGGTTAAAAACTTTAAAAGCATAAACAAATAAAGCGGGAAAAATAACTCAAAAGCTATGGGGTACTCGAATAAGCCTAATCAATTATGTCAATGTGGCTACGTGTGTCCAACGTGTGTCAGTGTCGTGTCGGTGTCAAACACAATGTACAGTAGGTTAAAGATGTGTCCGTGCAACGAACCCCGTCCATTCTTCAAATACAATTCATAAGGTAAATCCATTTTACTATAGAGTAGTTTATTTTATTTATTTATTTTTTTTTAAGAATTTTGCTAATTAATGTCCCAGGCGTGTTAGATAAATATTTAAAAAAATTAAAAAGGGTAAGTTAAAATCATGCATGTTCCTAACGTAATTAATATTTGATATATTAATCTTTCTACTTTTAGCATACTTATTCAATGACTTCGAGGCGCTTGTTAGTTTTTGCCTTTTTTAAACCGAAAGAAAAGGATTTCATTTGTACGTAATAGTCAAACGATACTTACAATCAATTTTACAAAAATCTAAAATTCCAACTGTCGACCCATGAGTTTAAGTATGGATGATGACTTCCATAAACAAACTTAACTAATAAGACACTTTGAGTTCCTATGAGATTTCATAGGTTCACATAGTAAAGAAATTGGAGCAATGATAAGGGTCATAAAATATTTCGGAGTAGGAATGTGATGAGTCATCAACCAAGTTCAAAGAGAAGTTCCTAAGCACCTAAGCTTAAAGAGAAGTTCCTGTGTAGCACATTGCGTAGGAACAAGGCACGAGAATTCAGTTGTTCCTAAGTACCATCATTACGAAGGAACACGAGAATAACATCAAGTAATTTCAGCGAAATATCTTGATGAAGAGAATTCAGTTGTTCCTATGGAGATTCTGAGAGTAATTTTCTAGGATATTTGTAAGTATGTTGGAATCTCGAGCCTGGCTGGAACATAAGTCTAGTTCCTGTAGGAACTTAAGTCCATATTAACCTGAAGTTTAAGTATACGAGTCAAATTTAATTAATCCGACTTTTAAGTCTAGGTTAACGTCAGTAAAAAGCTGGTTAGGTTCAATTTGTTTGTTAAAGAAAAAATGGACGCTTTGAATAAGTTTTATAGGGTTTTATTTGTGCTGAAATAGTAGTTAGTAGTGGCTATAATTTAGGAGTAAACATAGTGGGTGTTGACCCATGAATTGAAAGTAAGTTTTGATGATGACTAACACAAACAAACTTAACTGATATATACTTTGAGTTCCTATGAGATTTCACAGATTCAAAGTGTAAGGAACTTGGAGCAAGGAACGTGACAAGTTCAAGGAGAAGTTCCTAGGCATAATCTTGCAAAGGAACATAGAAGAAAGAGGAGAAGTTCCTGAGTAATACAGTTACGTAGGAACAAGCCACGAGAATAGATTTGTTCCTACAGGAACAGGCGAACAACGTCAAGACATTTCAACGAAGTATCTTGATGAAGAGAAGAGAATTTCCAACAAGATTATGAGAATAATTTTCTAGAATCTTTGTAAAAACATTGGAGTCTCAAATCTGGTTGGAACATCATATCTAAAGGTTAAAACGAATCTATCCCACAAATAAGTCTAGGTTAATTTAGGTCATAATAATATTTTCCTTAACATTAGGAAGATAAAATATTTGACTGATTTTGTTGAAGAATAAAACGGCATCTAGGGTTTTTAATAAGTCAAATAATATTGTTAAGAATCCTAGATTATAGGAATAAGATCATGGGATTATGGGGAAGAATAAATGGTAAAATAGTCAAGTCAAAAATCCTATTTTCTTGGTCTAATTACGTGGGATGATGGAAGGAGTCATGGAGTTATGGGCGATCAAAGAACGTGGTCTAAGGCTGAAGTTTACAAGGCAGAATCACTCTATAAATACTCCAAGAAATTAAGAAGAAGAAGTGCAGAACATCAGAGAACACACTTGAGCATTTATACGAGTCTAAGTTTTAAATGATGTTCCAGTCCAGTTTACAAGATCTTTCAATGTATTAGAGTCTGTATTGAGTTGTAATCTGTGAGAAAAAAAGAAGTGTGAGAACTAGAGAAGAGTAGAGAAAAAGAGAAAGAAAAACGAGAGATAAAGAGTGAGAATTGAGAATCAAGTTCATACAGGAATTGACGAGTGAAATTAGAGAATTTAGGTTGTCAAAGTTATTACAGGCCTATAATAGAAGTGGAGTTTTCTTCCTTTGGGCCAAGGAAGTTTTTCTCGTAGAAATATCACTCGCACTCTTTAATTCGCTCAACATAGTTTAAATTCCGCATACAAGTTCCACACAGCAATTCACCCCCCCCCCTCCTCTTGCAGTGTTCCAGTAGAAACAATAGTGGGTTAGTGGGATAAGTTACGGGCTTCAAGAAGGTGGTTAGTGGACGGTTTTTCACATGTCCTTCGTGTCTAAACTTTCTATAAATACCTAATCACTTCATATTCGAAAATGAGCAACACTTAAGCATATTTGAGAGCAAAAATCATAGAGAAGTCATTAAGTGTCTTGTCTAGTTCCAATTTGTGTTCCTGTCCAGTTTTCGTGTTGTTTCAATATACTAAAGTCTTGTTTTGAGTTGTAATAGATAAGAAAGGGGGAAGTGTGAGAACAGAAAAGAAATGTGAGAAAGAGAGAAAGAGAAGTAGAAAGAAAGAAAGAAAGAAAGAAAGAAAGAAAGAAAGAACGAGAGTGAGAATTTACTTCAGCTGAAAACAGCTGAACTGAACTGAAAGTTTTTTATGAAGGATTTATAAATAGCAAAATAAGAGAAGAGCTGAGCTGAACTGAACTAAACTGAACTGAGCACAGCAGAACAGAACAGAACCGAACGGATTTTAAGCTGAAGTAAACAGGCCCTAAGTTCATAAAGGAACCTAAGAATACCGAAAGCAGATATAGAAAACAAGATGAGGAGAGATGGAAATCTGTGCTAAGTTAACTGTCTTATTATTTTGTATACAGTTGTGCCGAATAAAGTCACCGCATATAACTTCATCTCAGAGACTAATCCACCATGTTGCTACCATGATAGTTTCTAGTTTGTTTCGATCTCTAAGATATCATTATTTTTCATTTGATTAATCTGACGAGTTATTGACATTGTGCTAAGTGATATATGTTTGTCTTAGCTGTGATATATCAAGAGGATAAATGGGCCTGGGTAATTGTTTTTTACTGACTTGAAAACATAGCATTCTGACTTGAAAGTATAAATCTTCTTGTATTTAATATTAGTTTTGTGACTTAAAAATTTTACATCAGATAAAAATTGTAAGTTGAAACATATCTATTTTGACTTATAAATACATGTTTCTAACTTGACTTTTTTTTTTGTAAAATTACCAAATTAGCTTCCTTTAAATCAGAAGTACTATGCATAAATACTTTCTCGAATACTCTTTTTGTCTCCTTTAAAAAAAAAAAGTGATGTACATCACTAGACAGATGTGCTGAATATAGGCACAGACAGTCAGACATAACTTCATCTCATAGACTACCCACCTTGTTACCATAATATTTTCTGGTTTGTTTCTTGAAGAAATCATCATTTTTCAGTTGATTAATTTTATTGGCAGTATGCTAGTAATAAAATAGCTCCAAGCGTTTAAGTAATGTGATTTATCCCCTCTTAAATATATTATTATGATGTGTAAATGTGTTTTATTTGTGTATATGATGCTTAGACCCTGTTCCCCTCATCTTATTTTTACTTATTTTCAGCAAAAATAAGTTCAGTTCAGCAAAAATCAGTTTCAATCCTTAATAAATTGTTCATGATTTCAGCAAAAATAAGTTCAGTTCAGCAAAAATAAGTTCAGGTAAGTAAAAATAAGTTCAGTTCAGCAAAAATAAGTTTAGATCAGCAAAAATAAGTTCACATCAGCATAAATAAGACGAGGAGAACATGGCCTTAATCTACTGCCTTTTTGAGTGGGATATATCTCTGGAAAAGATAGCTAATGAGATGGTTTGGCAAAACCTGTTTTGGAGCTTACTGTGAGGTGTATGGTTGAAGTGTATCGCTCGGGTATATGAGAGTAGAAAAACACAAGCGATGGATGCGACTAACAAAGCTATTAGCATTGTGGGGGAAGTTGAGAAGGCAAGTAAAGTTCTAGATACAGAGAATATGCCTCAACTTGTATTACAGCAAAAGTGGCACCCTTTGATTATGGAGTCTATAATGTCAATTCTGGCACTGCAGTTTTCGATGACCATACAGAAGGAATAATGGTGTCTGTTTGAAGGTGGAAGGCAAATTTTCAGTTGACAATGCAGAGGCTTTGGCGGCATGACAAGCTGTGAAGGTGGCTGTTGAAGGGGGGCTAAGGAGTGTCATAGTAGAAACTGATAATAGCAAGCTATATCCCCTTTCAAGAGCGGCTTTAGCGAGAACACAAGCTTTGGGGATATTGTTAGTGATATAGCTAGCGCATAGATTGTATGGGAGACTGCAGGTGTGAATGGAGGAGGTCCCCTGTGGGGATTAGTCTGCTGTTTTATCAGACATCGCAAATATGAAGAATAAACACATCCTTTCATGCCAAAAGAAAAAAACTTTAAATTAGAAAAAATTTTGACCTTGACATCTATTCTGTTAAAATACCTAAGATTGATGTCTTGTATAGCTAAAACTCCACTATAGAGTTGAAACTTGCCAAAAACACTCAAAATTTTGGTGCAGAATAAACAAACCAACACTTGTATAACAATCAACCATTTCTTGTTCTCCTAACAACAAACAAAGGACATTTATACAGGTTCTTTGCATGATCTGTCTTTTCAGCGGAAAAAAATGAATGTCTCAAGCATCAACTGCTTATTACGCATCATTTTTCTGGTTTTTGTTTCAACATCAACAACAGAAGCACGTTCGAACTCAAAGATTAGAGTGGTACCTGTGCATCCAGAGACGAGGACATGCTTCAGTCGAAGAAGCCCTTGCTTCCTTAAGCAAATAACCTGCCCAAGACAATGCCCAACATCACACCCTAAAGATCCTAAAGCTAAAGTATGCTACATTGACTGTTATTCACCTATATGCAAGGCTGAATGCAGAAGTGAGTATTTCTTGCTCCACATTTATCACTGTCCACACTTGTCCACGCATTTATATTGTTTTTTCTACATATATATATACTCTGTACAACATATTATTTACTTTTATCCTGACTAGGAATACCTTGCTCTGTTTTTATTAAACGAAAGTGCCACACTTTCTTTCCTACAATCCTACCCCCTCAACTTCCTCCTCCTTTGCATCAAAAAAAAAAAAAAACTCCCTCCTCTACTTCGTTTACATTTATGCGACTGGTCTATTACTTGTAAGGAACCAAAAGAATTTCAAGCATGAAAGTCTGAGTTCAGCTGAAATTAAATACAAAAGTTCTCAGTCGAATCAAATGCAATTTTAGATTTTATTATAGGATGAGAACAAAAAATGATTACGAAAGCTATAACGGCCAGACACAATGCCAGATAACAGTGTTTACACTTAAAATTCAAGCACATAGTATTTAGAAGATACTTGATTTTAAGCATACTCACCAAGTGTTTGATGACAAATAGATCGAAAACCAAATTGTAGTGGCCGAGGAGCAGCATGCTTGGACCCACGCTTCATTGGTGGAGACGGAGTAGTTTTCTACTTCCATGGCAAGAGCAATGAGCATTTTAGTTTAGTATCAGATCACATGCTCCAAATCAATGCCCACTTCATTGGGCTCCGACCTTCAGGCAGAACACGAGATTACACATGGATACAAGCCCTAGGGATCTTGATCAACTCCCACATGATTTCTCTTGAGGCCATATCAGCTTCAACATGGGAAGAAAGCGACGAGCACTTGAAGTTTTCTTATGATGGGGAGGAACTAGACGTACCCCAAGGGTACGCATCGAAGTGGACATCATCAAATGAAGACCTGAAAATAGAAAGAATTGAAAGCAGAAACAGTGCCATCCTAACTATTCAAGATGTGGTCGAGATATCAGTCAATGTGGTGCCAATTACAAAAGAAGATGACCGGATACACAGTTATCATATACCACCAGATGACTGTTTTGCTCACTTGGAAATACAGTTTAGATTCTTTGGACTTTCACCGGAAGTTGAGGGTGTGCTTGGAAGGACTTATCAGCCAGATTTTAAAAACCCTGCAAAGCCAGGAGTTGCAATGCCCATAGTTGGCGGGGAGGATAGATACCGAACTTCATCACTTTTTTCAGCAGACTGCAAATCCTGCATCTTCACTCCAGTTGAAGTTTTACAACAGGATCACACCTCCATGGAGGAATTAGGCGTTTCAGATTGCAGGAGTAGGACAAGCCTTGGACAAAGCATTGTTTGCAAAAAATGAGGATAAATTATTAGTTATCAGTCATCAGAATAAGGGAAATCCTTTCTTCCTTGATTTCCTCACTTTATTCATATCTATGTAATCATCTATCTCAGATAATCATAACTACAAATTATGTTTATATACTCTAGAAATACATTAAACACAATCATGCTTTTTTCCAGTATTTGGTTTCAGAATTCAACAGAAGTAATGGAACAAGTAAATAAATTTATGCAATTTTATTCTTATATGAACAACAATATCCAATATCTTAACTGTAAAATAAGTGCAGAATATGTGCTTTATTTTTCTGCACTGTAAAATAAGTGTCGGATAAATCCTGTTACATATATCAATATTCGTAAGAAGTGTAACACAATTTGGGAACTAAAATCTAGATACGTAGGAACAATGAGAATATAATAGACTTCCTATATGTAATTATCTTGAAGACAGTATGGGATGAGCTTCATAATATTCTTTCCTTCACTGTATTACCAATCGAAAATAGGTAAAAAAATGAAGCTAACAAAGAACAATCAAAATCAATTTAACCTCTTTATGTATCTCTGGAATGGAGCACCCAAGCACCTCCGAGCATCAAATATATACCATTTGTCTCATCTTCCACGGGGATTCACTAATTGAGAAAACACAGCACTTGTAGTAGCATCCTCCGCATCATCATCAGTACTAGAATTAACTCCATTTGCCATGTTAACACTATGGTCGAATTTCTCAAGTGAATTTAATGGTAAACCTTGAATATGATTTGTACTGTTATCTTCAGGTTCGGCAAGCTCAGATGACATCTCCTCTAGCTGAAGAGCATATTCAAGATTCCACAAAACATCTCCCATTGATGGCCTATCAGAGCCATGCTCTGCCAAGCACTTCTCTGCAGTCTCCCCAAACTTCTTCAGTGAAGAGGAATTTACCTTCCCTACAAGATTTGAATCCATAATTTGATCGAGCATGCCTTTCTTTTGCCAAGTCATTGCCCATTCTGCAATATTGACTTGTTCTCTTGGAAGTACAGGGTTTAAAGCTGGTCTAGTACAGAGAACTTCCATCAAAACCACTCCAAACGAATAAACATCTGACTTTTCAGTCAATTGTTGCCTTCTAAAGTACTCAGGATCAAGGTACCCAAAACTACCTTTAACGGCAGTGCTAACATGGGTCTGATCAAGAGAAGGTCCGGTTTTTGAAA
The DNA here is from genome assembly GCA_016808085.1 of Suaeda aralocaspica. Taxonomy (NCBI): domain Eukaryota; kingdom Viridiplantae; phylum Streptophyta; class Magnoliopsida; order Caryophyllales; family Amaranthaceae; genus Suaeda; species Suaeda aralocaspica. Next base: position 3,097,613 of record PYUH01000238.1, on the reverse strand, counting down.
GGCCAAAATCAGCTACCTTAGCCACAAATTCCTCATCCAAAAGAATATTAGTTGTCTTGACATCTCGATGTATAATGCTTTGAGCAGCACCAGTGTGGAGATAATGAAGTCCCCTCGCAGCCCCAATGCATATTTCAAGCCGTTGTTTCCAAGATAGAGGTGGAAGATCAGCTCCATAAAGATGGCTCCTGAGGGGTCCATTGGCCATGTATTCATAGACCAATATCATCTCAGATCGCTCATCACAATACCCAATAAGAGAAACAAGATGGCGATGTCTCAGCTTAGATAACATCTCAATTTCAGTTCTGAATTCAGCAATACCTTGTTCGGATCTTGGATTTCCTCTTTTGACAGCAATTTTAGTGTCACCTTCAAGTGTTCCCTTGTAAACTCTTCCAAAACCACCAACTCCTAGGAGCAAATTCTCATCAAACTTATTAGTTGCATCCAAGATTTCCTGAAAAGTAAAAAATCGTCCAAGATTGGAAGAAGTCAATGAAATGCAACTAGCAGTACCACCGCTCTTTTGAGACACATTAGACATTTTTGTCAATGACAGCGAATTTCCATACAGTGGCAAAGGCAACCATGAATGCCCTGGTTGAGGAGTCTTTGACTTGCAAGAAACAAAGCAACAACAAAAGACAACAAGTAGCATTGCTACAGCCATACCACCAACAGCAGAACCAACAATTATTGCAAGCTTATTCCTTTTAAACACTGAAGGAGGAAGAAGATGCTCAACAGGATAATCTCCATCCAAGCTTCTTGCTTCATTGCTCATCTTCATGATTTCCAAACCATTCAAGATAGCATCAGGAACTTCAGCAGCAGGGTCTGGACCAACACTGATGGTCAAGACACCTGAATCCGAAGAATTCGCAACAAAATCTTTGTAGTAAGGTGTGGCAAGAGCCCCAGTTAAGGTTGAGAGGTCTACACTCGGCCAAACATCCGAGTTAATGTAAAGATTGAAAACAAGAGAATTCAGCGACTTGCTCTCAATATCACAAAAATGAGCCCTTAGAAAGTAGGTGTAATCTGGATCAACATTGAGAACCCAGGTTATATTAAAGTTACTATCCGCCACATTTGCTTCTCCCATCCGTTCAACAGTGGCATACACCCAATTCGGAGCTATTTCAGCTGTGACTGGAGCTAAATACTTGACAGCTGAAGGGTTAATTGAAACATTAGTAGCAGAACTATTGACATGAAGATATTGCACATCATTTTGCCAAATTCTACCTAGAGTATCATTCTGAGCAGTAAGCGTTGGACCACCCATATTCAACCGGTACACAGTCTCAAGTGCTCGCTCTAAAACCCCACTAATCGAGGTTGATGGCAGGGATAAACCTTGATCAGGGATCAACCCTTTAGGGACGGATACAACTTCAATCGCATTCACAAACGCGACTGAATTATTCGAAGGAATGAAGGTAATGGACAAAGAATCCGAATCCACATTGATGGCAAACTCCCTCCACATATAAGAACCTTTATAGTTCTTAAATGTGAAGTTATTCAATAGCACAAAGTTCTCAGTAACAACAGTCAGGGATGCTGACTTCAAGTCATGCCCTGAATTCGATATCGGAAAGAAGTAAAGCCTAACCCAATGAAACCCCTTTTGCTTAATTTCAAACTCATAAGACACAGAAAAGGTAAAAATTCTAGCAGACTGATAAATGGGAGATGGAGCACCAGAACTATTAGTAGCAACAACAGAATTTACTTGACTACTGAGCTTAACAGAGGAATGCCCCAAATCAGGGTGATAAGTCTGACCTTGAAAACTTACATTTTGTTGTGATGAACCACAAACTAACAAGTAAGAATCAACAGGAGTAAATGAAGCATTACAATTACAAATGAACAAACTAAATTGAACAAAAGCAATCATAAAAAACACCCATTTTATACACTTCATCATTTATAATTATACCCTCAAAAAAAGACAGCAACTTTAGCCAAATTATGGAAAAAACTAACAAAATTCGAAACACCCACAAAACAAAATCACCCCAAATGGTAAAAAATCCCAATACAAGTATAAATATTCACAGTGACATTTCGTCGAACACCTTCAGATCTAATTAAAACTATACTCATCCAAACTAAAATAAGCAATGAATGTACAAATTAACACTAACCCAAATTATAATTAGCATCAAATTGAAGAAATTTGATTGATTTATGCTAAAAAGTTTACAACTTTAGTGTTGTTTTCACCTCAATGTTTAGAATTTGAATGAGGTATAGTGAAAATGTGAAGTGGGTATCAAAGAAGAAGAAGAGAGTGCCAACTAAGTAGAGCATGAAAACACAGTAGTAAAGTGAAGGAAGAAAAAAATGAGGTAACTAGAATAACAGCCCTTTACAGGCTGTTGATTAGGCTGTCAATCTCAGGAGGGAGAGGGGGAATAGAGAAAGAGAAAGAGAGGACCTACATTTGATTTACATTTAACATTAAGATTATTAGATTAGAAAAGGAAATTGATGTGAAAGTGCTTAATTCAAAATGTCATTAATCACTTACTAACTAATTATTTGGACCAGCTGTTTGTGGTTTGGGATTTTGGAATATTTTTATTTGTTTGTTTGTTTTGTTTGGGTGTTAATTAAGGTTGCTAATGAGGAGTTACATAAGTACATTACTACATATTTGCTGAATTGTTTAGTAGTATGACTGTTTGAGTATTTATGACTATGAATTCTATTGGACTGAATTGTTTGTGAGTGGTATGAGCCTATCATTTAAATTAAGTTCATGTAAAGTTAGTTTAGTTTACTTCAACGTCATTCATTTAGTGGCGGATCCTGCAAAAAAAAAAAAGTTACTTGGGGGGCCAAGGTTTGATCTCCCGACTTGAAAAAATATTGAATAACTTTCTCTTATTATTAAAATCTATCGATTAATTATAATAGTCAAAATAACAAACTAAAGATCAAGATAATATTTTGCGGAGATAAGATATAGATACTTCACATATATAACTAATACAAGAGATGTTATATAACTATATTATTATAATTTGTCTTCATCTCTTATCAGAAGTTGAATTTAATGCATAAAAAGGTGTAAAACTATGCTATGCAAATCAAAATCATCATGCAATATCCTTTAACATTCATTGCCTTTGCAGATTGCTAGTAGTATTACAATTTACAAGAGTTCATTGACCAAACAAATAATCATGAAGCAATGCACATCAGCAATTTAAGTGACTCTTCTTTAAGCTTTCATTTAAGTTAAGTTTAATCACGTAGTAACTCATTTCAATTTATGAGGCTTAAATCATTTTATATCTGCTAAGTTCAACTTCTTAGGGAGTAGTTTATGAAAAAACGGGAACACAAAAATCATTTATGACCGCATACCAAACAGGTGAATAGAGGTTTGTAATGAACCTTATAATTTGTTTAACGAAACATTACTTGCATTCCAAATCCTTATTAATTAAAAAGTCAATTAATGTGTGACTAGATAAAGAGAAAAGGATTAGGCAAATAAACGGAAATTAATTATTAACGGTAGGAAGAATTTTGCTTGCTCTGTTGGTGATAGGACCCATTAAAATGTGGCTTTTGCGTTGTAGCGAATAGAATCACTTTGTGACGGTGTTAGTTAGATGACGGCAATTGACTATCAAGCTTGAAAATTGAAAGACTACTGAATAGTGAATATTGATTACAGTACTGAATACGGATTACATAGTTGGTAGTTGTATTTTCAGCTGTATTATTGGGTACAAACTGGTGGAGCATAATGCACATACATGAAAATCAAGAAAATATAAGCAATTTGATATTATTCCTTTTGTGTGGCTATATATATATTTTTTAACTCATTTAATGAATTCTCTATCCATATCTTTTACTTGTTATGTCACTTATTAGATAATTAATCATATTAAGTCTGCAAATGTTGTGAAAATTATACTTTCTGCTAATGCATTGAAAATAGCACGTTAAACAATAAGCATTAACAAAAGTACTCAAAAGTGAAAATGTGTACAAAGTTGTGTAAGGGTCTGTTTACTTCAACTAAGCCGAATTGATTGGAGTTGAGCTGAAAGTTTTTTATGAAAGATTAATGATTAGCAAAGTAAAAGAAGAATTGAACTGAACTAAACTGAACTGAATAGATTTTAAGCTGAAGTAAACAGGCCCTAAATGTTGTAAGATAATTTGGGGAGAGAATTGCTAGTAATTTCAAATAGTTAGAGAAATTCCCACGATAGGTTAAAAGAAAACATATTATGTATTTATGTGAGATGTGAAATTGATTTCATAATAAGGCATATAATTTTTTTTATAGTCAATATCAATATAGCATGCTATACTATATCAATAGCTGAAATGAATTTTCAATAGCTGATATCAACTTTTCAATGGCAAATACGAAATATAAGTAACCCTATTCATATTAGCGTTTGAATAATATCTTATATTTTTATATAATATAATCTATGATTCATTAGATGATAATATAATAAAATTGTCTTCTTTGTACTTTAAAATGTATATAAACAAAAGAAAGAAAAATGCTTTTTCTAAGGTCAATAACATCTCCATTTTTCTTTTATAATTATATAAAACAATGACATATCTCGCTTATTGATAATTGCTACTACAATACGAGTACAAGTTGGAAGTTGCGATCAAAGAAGAGCTGAGCATAAGTTTTCATACTAATGTATGAAAAGGAGAAGGCGTTAAAGATGACGTTGAATTTTTATTTTCATTATTTATTTCTTTTTATTTTTTTGGCCAACAAAATTTGGCATTCTCGTACAAGCCATCCGCCGCAATTCAGCACATGGATTTGGCCTTTGGGGTACAACACGTTAATTGAGTTCCCTTCTTCTTGCTTTCCATTTGTTTTCCACTTTTTTTCCCTAAATTTTTTTCCTATTTAAAGGAAATTTAACTAATGTTTTGGCCCTTGTATCATCGGTGTTATATTTGTATTAGTATTAATCAACCAAATATTACTTTATAAATAAATAAATACATTGTTCATTAACATGCAGTTATGTAGTTCCTCAGTTGCAAATTACTTGTTACTTTTGATATTATTTACGGCGTAACTTTGACTCACTTTAATATTTTATATGTAACTAAAAACATAGTTATGTAGGATTTTTTTATATTCATCTCGATTAATACTTTCCAAAATATATAATTTTTCCCTATATATAACTCAAGGTATTCATTTTTGTAATTGTTTATTAAAAGATAAAAAAAAAAAATGATATAACAAGTAAATTAAAAAGAGATGGATCGGATGAAATATTAATTATTTATCTATTGCATGCAAGCATACTATTGAATCTTTTGCTTGCATGGAATTTGATGTTTCAATTTATTATTATACTCGAATTATAAGGATTTATGATTTATCAATTGCACATCATTACAACAATCACTATTCACTAGTTTGAGAGTCAAGACTGAAAATGTGAAAGCTCATGATCTCAAAAATTTTAATTTTCAGTTTGATTTTAAAGGCCTGATTTTTAGTAGTACTTCCTTTAACCAATACTCACTATTAATTGTACCATTTACGGTTTACACACATTTAAAAGGATACGTAGAATATGTACGTAACTATGTGTATATGTAATCAAAATATAAAAATTAAAGCATATAGTCAAAATAATTTGAACATGACTACATGTCTACACGAGCGTTAGTGAAATCATACATTGTTGATGCTTAAATTATTATAACTAATTATCTCATTTAGACATTTAGTTCCTCAAAATACGTAAGTAGTGTTGCAATTACTATGGGATAAGAGGAAGTACGTACTCATCTACAATAAATATGAATTAGAGGAAGTACGTACTCATTTAATTGCCGTCGCATTAATTAATAAGTAAATCCACTTCGAACCTCTCCTTCGACCCTATACACTCACAAATATCAAATAATTTTTATTTTGTTATTAATGTTAAGAGAGCCATTAAGGTGAATAATTGATGAGAATCGTTCATAGACCCTTAATCAGGAGGATAGATTATTTAAGTATCTTACCTATTAAGCTATCCATCACTCTCACAAATATCATATATATTTGTCTGTTTGACATTTTTTAGATGTGCAACACGATTAATGAAATTGAAGCATAAACTATTTTATATTTTTTCGTCCAATTTTAATTTAATTAATTGGTTATAAGCCCTTAAATTATTGGAGACGTCTATAAAATTGAATTTATGTTCCATCATGTATAAGAAAGGACAGCATGAGACAAATTTGTCCTCATACTCATACATATGTAGTTTATAGTGCTCCTTAGACTGTAGTTATGTAGTAATGTATAGTGCCAAAGTCATAGAATTTATAATTGTACGTAGTATAGAGATTGAGAAGGAATGTATAGTGTCCAAGTTGCCGATGTCATATGAAGTAGAATTTAAACCAGGTTATGTATATGATAAGATCACGTTGATTGTTTGTGTCATTACATTAAAAACTCATTGTGTCATTACATTAAAACTCACTGAAACCATGTTCTCGAGCTGAAAACTTAAAATGGGTCATTTTTAACCTAATTGAAATGAATACAATAAGTCTTAAAGAATATATGGAATCATAATGTGTGCCACCAATCAAGCTTGTGCCCTATATATAGCCAATGCCTTTTTTTTTTCCCATTTTATTTTTTTCGGATTTTACCTAAAAATTAGTAATTTGTTGATTGAATCACATACAACGACATTATTGGTTGCACTATAACAATCACATTATCACACTTGAATTTGAAAAAATATAACTTAGACCTTGATTGAAACTAATATAACCCGAATCGTAACCGATTTAGAACTATACAATTCAATTGACTCATATGCCAATCACTACTATATATATATATATATTGTTTGTATGTTTCACAACATTGCATAAAATCTTGACTTACTTAATACTTCCATTAAAATTAAATATTTTGAGCATTATATTACCATTATCCTAATCATTAGGACAATTGGACAAAATTAAACACTGATTGAAGCAAGATGTTAAGTAGTGCGCGATATGCGCAATTACATTCATTCAACCATTACTTGGTCCTATCATCCTTTCACCATATCACATCATTTGGTATACGACAAAATTCAACCAACACACACATGTTATTTTCATAACAAGTCGTTAATTGGCGTTATTGAGAATGAAAGACAAAATACTTGGTAAAAATCATTCTAATGAGTAACAATCATTTTTAAGTAAGCCTCATTTGATTTACCGTGCTAAATCGTAATCTTTTATGGAAAGTTTTTTACTACTCCGTATGTTATTTCCATAGGAATTAAGATAAATTATTTGGTTGTCACTGTAAGAATTTGTAGTTTATGTGAAACAATTTCTCATTTCTTATTTGTTGTACCTATTCTATTAGACCCATGCTATCTAACTGTTTTTAGCTTGAATATTGTAATTGAAGAATTTCCCAAGGATAAACCAATACTTTTAAAAGATACAAAGTATATACTGCTTCCGTTCTTTTTTAGTTGCAATAATTGAGTAATTTTTTGTGAGAAATAAAATATTCAATTGTTGCAACAAAAAAAAAACGGAGAGAGTATACGACACTGCTGGTAATTATATTTTTCTACTCGCCAATGGTCTGGAGTAGAGAGTAATTATTTACGGAGTACCATAGAACATATCATATGGAGTAAGAATTTACTTCCCCCTTGAAAATTTCATTTCATATTCCATGTGAACTACGAGTACACTTTGTCTAGTGAAAGTATAATCTAGCTATAAAATATATATATAAAAAAAATAACAAATTTCTGATAAGACCGTCTTACGGTAAGACCATTAATTATTTGTAGATTTTCTCTAACTATTGAATTTATTGACTTAATTAATAATATTTTTAAATAACTATTTAATAGTCTTACCAGGTAAAACCGTCCTATATAAATTTTTTTATAAAAATAATACAGGAAAGTCAAGTTAATGACTTAATTCCGTGAATGAAGGCGAACGATGCGTTAAAATTAGGATTTGCATCGAAGCATAAAATGGGTTCGTTATAATGTTAAATATTTTAGGTAGCTTTCTTGGAGAATTATTGATGTTTAATCACAAAATTCTCAATAATTTACTAATTAAAGAAGTCAAACATGCATGCATGTGCTACGTTATTGGATTTTAACTCATCATATGTTCATATCCAAGTATTTGTTAACAATTTTGTGATGTTGGGACCCAAGTCGAGTGGACCTAATTAGCAATAACGGAATACATTGTCTTCTCGGTTTAATTTCTAAGAATATGTTGGACAATTTCACAAGTAGAAATCTTCATATCCCAACTAAAGCTAGACATCCCACCGGCCCTACCAAAAAAATACCGAATAAAATGTTGCCAATGATTCTACAAAGGAATTGTTTCAATATGACTTTTTCTATGTTTGTTAAGATGTTTAAATTTATTATTAATTAGAGTAGAATAATTGAAAAAATCGTATATATAACAACAAGTCAATGCATTTTGAGAAAATGTCTATATAAGAGATATTATGAACGTTTGCTCAAATTAAAAACTGAGCAGGATAATATATAGGTCGGTTTGTGTAACGCCCTAAATTTTGAGCCTAAAAAAAATTCGTCCTTTATATTCAAATATTAATTTATCAATTGATGAGTTAATATTCGAAATAAAATATGTTTAGTATTAAGACGGTTATGTTAATAGTAGCTTTGGTTGTGTTTTCATGCTTTCCTTCCTTGCCATATTTTGGAGCTAAAACCTAACTTGAGTTTAAACTTTGTTTATGGTAAATAAAGGATGTTTAATAAGCTACATTAACACTTTTATTTTAAACCCATTTTTAAGCCTAAATTATCTTCTTAAATAAAGCTAAATTAAAGCCTTAAACCCTAGTCTTATAGCTTGTTTTGAGGCCTTTCAATTGCTCCTTTGTTTCACGGTTTTGAAGAGCTTTATTGCTGGTTTATAGTCTTTGTAACTCCCCCTACATTATTGCATTTAAACCATCATTAAAACATTAAGAAAAATCAGTCAAAGACCCTTCATGATTCACACAATTCACATACAAAAACCCTTCCATGTTCACGTAGCTTTTGTCATCACATATCACGATCGCCGCTTCATCTTTTTCCCTCAAATTTCGAGTGGTTTAAGGATTATATTCAAGGGTTGATGTTGAGTTTCATCCCTACTCTTATTCACATCAAATTCGAGTTCTAATCTCCTAAAGAAAGCATCAAAAAAAAAACCAAAGGAATTGAGCAAGAAGTTTTCTGTTTTCGGGGGTTGGTTTCTGTGTGTTTTTGGAGCAGTTTCTTCAAGGGATTTTGGCTGGTTTATAACTGGTTTTCTTAGTCTTCAATCAAGGTAACTAGCATCCTCTTCTTTAGATTAAAAATACTAAGTTTAAGGGCTAGATTGATAGGTAGAAAGTCATGGTAAATATGAGTTTTTAGAGCGTTTTCTTCTCTGTTTTGCTGTCAGAATTTCGTGGCTTCAAAGTGCTGTTTTTAGAGTTTTATGATCATGATTTCTTGCTTATTATTGATTGTTATTCATGCCTTGATATTGTGTTATAACCCCATGATATTTGTAGCATGTTTAGACTTGTTTTAGGGGTGTTTTTAGAGCCATTAGTCTACTTACATGCTGCTGGAAATTTGTTTGTGTGCTTTATAAAGGTTTGTAATCACTTGTTTAAACTGATTTCATTGCTTAGTTTTGGTTAGTATCATGTTAAGATGGTTCCTAAACTAATTCCACATGTTTTAGGCAAGTTTTAGGAGGGTTTTGAAGCCAATCTTTGGGCATATGTTGCTGCTGCCATGTTAAGTGAGTGTGTTGTGTTTGGTGAAGTATTTAGAGTTGAAATGCTTAAATTTTACACCTAAACTTGAGCCTAATGTGTTCTATTATGTCCCTAGATTGTGTGTGTTAATGGGCTAAGATTAATTTTAAGTTTAAGGGTGTTGTTGGGTGGTTTTAATGAGCATACACCTGCTGAAATTGCAATTAGGGGCTGCTGTAAAGACAGGGGTGTTTTAGCATGTTAAGGGCACGAATTTAAGCTCATTTTCCTTGTGTATATTGCCTAATATGTAGATTAACATGTCATAATTTTATTTTAGCACTTTAGCATGTTTTGGGTGTGTTTTTGATGTGATTAAGAAGTAGTATTATTGCTGCCAATGTTTGATTGTTATGTGATGTTATAGCATTATAGTTTTGGGTTATTGAAATGATATTATATGGGTTCTAACTTAATTGACATGATTATTTAAACTAATGCTTTTAGCTAAGATTATCCAAGGTTTGACCCCTTAAGTTTTAGAATTATGTACTCAAAGAATGATCTTAGAAACTTGATGTAAAATGTTGTTGAAATGTTACATTATCAAAATTGTGACCCTTTGAATAGAATAATTCCATCCTTAGCACTACTTATTCACGAATCATGAATGCGAATGATTATTTTGGATTTTGAAATAATTATTTACTTGTTCCAAAACTCAAATGATATCTTTTCTTGATGTTTTTATAAAGCCGAACTAATGCTTAAAAACTAAGATTTATTTTGATTTAGAGAATTTTAATTCTCATGCAGATTTTATATGAGTGTAAGGCCTAAAGGCTTCTCTGCCGAATTTTGATTTGAAATCATATATTTCTAAGTATCTTCATGGGTTTTGAATTGTGTGTGGGGCCATAATCGAGTTGTAAGGCCGAAGTGCTTCTCGGTGGTTAAGAACATGCTACTACCTAGGCTGCGAGTTTTAGGTAGAATTACCTGGGTTAATTGTTGTCGTCCGGGGGTAGTGTGAGGCCTAATGGCTTCTACCCATATCCGGGAGTATGGCCATTCTCAGACGCAGTCTCCTGCGAGTTGACTGTAGGTTCGCCTGACAAACCTTAGGAGGTGGACTGCGGGATTCCACTAGCGTTCATTCCATACCATTCTGTTAAGTTTTGAGTATTCGATTATATCTTAAGAAATTATTATGAAATTTATTAATGTTGGTTGTGACTTGAAATATTTAGAGAACGTCTGTAAGTTACTTCTTCATATTAATTTAACTCTAAAATTTATTATTTTTGATTTATTGGAGAGTTGTTAGTTACTCCCCACTGACTGTGGATTTATGTTGTTGCTACAGATGCTGAATGATATTTGGGCTTTGTTCGACGGGCAGGGTTATGAGTGTGCTTAGGACCTCCCCTTTCTTTAAGGACTTAATAATTTGGTTTTGTTTGAGATGAATAAGTGTTTCGATTTATGGTGTTGACTTCTACTTATGTTTCCCAACTGTTTTAAATGTTGAATGTTTTCATATAAGGGTTGTTCTACCCGTGGGTTGAGTGTAATCTTTTGAATTTCTTCTTTTGGATATTTTCTTTCATGAATTTTGGTTTAGTAACCTTCCGTACAGGCGTACTTTCCGCTATCGCCTATTACTTGTTAAGGACGGGTTGTTACAGTTTGTCTTGCATCTGCCATTTTTTATATTAAAAAAATAATAATGTGTATTGATAAGTGACATTTATGTCACTCTTTTCCTAGAGTTTGTAATTAGTCATTTACGGTAGGTTTCATAGAATTTTCGTTGGTTTTTATCACGTTTTCCTTAGCTTGTTTGTGCTTGGAATGTTCTTGTTGCTTGATTTTGGCTAAATGTGCATGATAAGATTGTTTCTTACAATGGATTAAGCTTTCATGTTTATTCTTTTGTTTAGGGGCATTCAAAAAATTGTCCATTGCTCGAGATTGAGGAAATATAGAAGTTAATTGAACAAGTAATGAAGAAAATTGTAATGGATTTGCAATCAATAGTTAGGTAGATTTGACCTTAGGAGATGTAGTAACGAAATGAGTTTTCTTGGGTTGTCATGTATGCATAATCCATAAGACCATGGCCATGACACCATGACTCGTCAACGTACACTCATATAGTCATGTCGACATAACCCATGCCATGAGGCCCGTGATGGCATTGCCATCTCAAGCTTGATTCATGTTCTTTAAAAAGAAAAAAAAGTGTTTATATCAATAATGAATACACTACCTCTGTTTCTTATTGATTGCAATACTTGAGTATTATTTGTGATGTATTAAAATTCACGTGTCACAATTAATAAGAAACGGAAGTAGTACAATCAATCAAAATATGGAGTAACAATTATACTTTTTGATGGAGGAGGCTTCATGGACATCTATTGTTGGGCTACCAAAAAAATTAAAAAGTTTATGGGCCTTGAAGTTGGACTAAAATAGGTTCGCTAGTGAAAAGTGCCTTTATTTAAAAAAAAAAAAAAGACAAAAAAAAATTCATGTATCTTGTTGAAATGTTCAACTCAAGTTTCTCATAGGAAAGTTGATCCAAAAATAATAGGAAATAATTTAAAAAAAATGATAGAAAGAATAATGAAACACTTACTACGGAGTAATTTACAATGCACCAAATTCATTAGCATGAGCCCTTTTGAGAAGTAGCCCAAACCCGATCATTATTTGATGATGTATTTAGGATGCTAATTTAGATTAACGGTATAAGTTTAGGTTGACTTAATAAGGTTCGGAGTATTTCAATTCAAGTTAATTCGGTTATTTTGTCCTCTTCAATCTTCATTGAGTTGATTCAATCGGGTCCGATTTAGATCAGTTTGGAAACATGTAATAATATTTGTGTACCATTAAGACATTAGACATAAAATTTTATAATCAAATTTAAATAACAAATCTTACAGATTTTATAAGACATTAGCTTGGAGGCTTGGAGTGGAGGGAATGAAAACTTTTCCTTAATTATTTGGGCCTGGTTAATTAATAACATTATTTGCATAGACCCTCGCCTCTTTTTGAGAAAACGATGGAGCATGCAATAATAACTACAACAGTAAAGATGATAACAAGTACGAGTTCCTCCTAGAGAAAGTATACATCTAGATGTGAGCTGGTTTAGATAAGGACAAATTAGTAATTTAAAAAAAAAAAACGTTTTCAAGTCAGTGGCATATATTTTCAAGTCAATATAAGCATTTTTCAAGCCATAATTTTTATCATGTCATATTGCATATCTTTTAAATTACTAAATTGATTTTAAATTTAAGTCAAGAGTGTTACGTTTTCTAGTCAAAATAAGTAGTTTTCAAGTCGGAAAAAAATCTAATAGTCGTTTGGATCATCTCGCCTATGCACAAATACTTCCTCGTCAATTTTTGTGTGTGTATGGAGCCACAAGGTTTACAAAGCTATAGACCTATCTTTAGTATCATTGACCAGATATATATGTTTGAGTTTCACTGTGAAAACCTTAAACATTTCATCCTTCAAGTGAATAAAAATTGGTCACATAGATGTCCTTAATTATTATTGAGAATCCTTCAAGATAGATTTAATACATTTTAGGGACATCAAAGTTTAGATCAAAGGGATTAAACTTTGATGTCCCATCAATTAAGCCTGATAAATTTAAGCCATTGATAGCAATGCATTCTGGATTAAGGGACATCAAAGTTTAATCCTTCAAGGTTTCTTCAATTTTTATCAATGATTCATTCAGTGAATTTTTAACCATTGACTAGATATATGTTCACAATGAAATATTTATAGATGTTCTAACCAACCGAGTTATTTATCAATCCACACTTTCTGAACTTATGTTAATTGAAACTTATTTTTGTTAGGGAGAATATATTGTACGTACAACTAGCCTTATCCATGGAAGAAACACTACATTCTTAATTTTATTTAGTTGAAAAAAAAAACAAATATAAATATGAGAAAACTGCTTACTCATACCAAAATAGTAGCAAAATATGAAAAATTGCCATGAATTAAAGTTAGGCGTATCCTTTTGAAACATAAATAGTAAAAATGGTGTAGTGAAATTAAATACACTATGTTGAAAATAAATGTATAGCATCTTTATCTTCAGTACAGTTTGAAATTAAGAAGGTTGTTGGCAAGAAGCATTGTTTCTTTAATGATGCTTCAAAGTTAACTTAGGTGTTTGTTATAGTATGCCTCTTTAAATTTCGAGTCTTTAACTTTAAAGTATGTGCATCTATGTGCATCTCTGAAAATTGAACAAATAGAATCTACCATTATATATCTATACTGACTATTAATCTTCCACATCTCTTCTATTCTTATCGATTTGTAATATACACTGTCGTATTAGTAATATATAATAATTCGTATATATTAATTATTGGCCATATTACTTGTTCAAACACACTTTATCGCAAGTGAACTTATTACTTGTATTCAAATTGAGGCGGATTGAATCAAATAAATCTAGTTCATATTACACTATATACTACGTTGACTATTGCATGTAGTGGATTTTTTTGAACAAAGACTACACATTAACATGCTAGCACTCCTCCTTTCTCACATGAATAGTAACATTTTGAGAAGTAGCATGAATTGATAAGTATTCATGTGAGAGAGAAGTGTGAAATAATTTAAGAAGTGCGGAAATCACTATCCATAAACTCCATACAAATCCCAAATTTCCATATCGCTGAATGAAAAGAACAAAAAGATTTCAAAACCAAAGCAATAAACTTTCTAAAACTTTGAACATATCAAGTATCATGGTCGATCATCATCCAACAAGCTAAAATAAATTAGACATCAAGACGAATATCATATATTCATACATATGTAGTCTACTAAAAAAACAATATTCAGTGAGTTCAAATGTTTAACACTTAAAATCCCAAATTTAAAAAACATCGAAAACAATTCAATAACCATACATAATACATTATTAGACAATAATAATAGTAGGTCGAATAAATTAAGTTAAATTACGGTAAAAAAAAGATTAATAGTTACCCATAAGATTTAAGGGTGGCACCACAAAAGGTGCAAATAATAGCTTTCCAATGCTTGAAATAAAAAGGGACGAAACAAAATCTTGTAGCAGTCTTCATATCAGCAACACTAGCAGCTGCACCACACCTTGAACACATTCCAGCAACTGGCCTTTGTCTTCTCATCTCTCTTTTTTGGTCTACTAGAAAACAGAAATACTCCATTTTTTTTTTCTTAATTTAATTTCTTCTCTTCAAAAATAAAACTTGTTCAATTATTTAATTTGATGTATGTGATATTTTTATTATTTATTTTGGATATTTGTTTAGCTTTGCTTGGTTACTCTATGTTTGTGTAATGTCAGTGTGAATAATATGTTTGGTCCTCCTAGAGGCATTTATTTATAGAAATTATTGTTACCTCCTGGAGAAATAGTGGGGTTGGCTTAATTATGATTTGTACGAGTTATTACTATATTTATGTGAAGTGGTATTTTGTGTATTTGTATATAGGACACATGAGGTTTCTTTTGGTGAAATTATATTTTGGCACTCCTATTGTTAGGGATGGGAGTATATACCAAGTCTAACCTTTTTCCGCTCTGATTCGATCGATGAAAACAATTCTCTTTGAATCCGCTTTAAAACAATTTGTTTCTGACTCTGTCAAAAAAATCCGACTCAGAGTCTAAGTCAGAGGCGGAGTCTGATGTTAAGTATAATTTATGTTACCCAACAATTAATCGAACCCAGTCGGATATTCGACTCCGTCTCCAACTTTTTATTTCTCTACTAATTAGGTATAATAATAATTATTATTATCATCATTTATTTTACTATATATCATCATCATTACCATCTATTACACTAATAGAATTTATCTATTAATGTAATTAACTAATTATACACATATATGACCGATACTAGTTTACTAAATGATTATAAACATATCAGTATGGATGACCACTCCGCTCCAACTTCGACTTCCTCCGTTTCTCTCCAAGGAAAATAATCCGCTCTAACTCCGTCACAAAAAAATCCGCCTCCGCCTCTATTTTAAAAATCCGACTACAGTCGGAGTCAGATCCCAAATAATGCAATCTGAGTCCGACCTGTTGCCATCCCTACCCTTTGCCATCCCTACCCATTGCATTACAGAGTAGCATAGTTCTCAATACAATAGTGACAAGAAGTGCCAATTTTGTTCCTATATTTTTCGTACGTGAGATTATGAAGTATAGTAATTTTTTACTTGTATACATACCAAACTTTTCTTAATTTCCTTGCTTGTTATATATATAGGAAGAGGTTCAAATGAGAACCTTCCTTACATGAGAACCGTGAGAAATACGTCAAAACTCCTTTATTTAATAATTTTTTTTACTTTTCTAGGTGTTATGGTGTTACTTTATATCTATTAGGTATAAACATTTATTTCAGGTGTTTTAAGCTATCATATAAAATTGATCGATAAGTAGTAAATATGACCACCTAAATAGTATACGATTTTCAAAAGCCTAAAAAATTAACTAATCCTTGTTTTAATTGAAAACTAAGGGTAAACCTAGTTATAATATATTGTTAATTAGTGATTGCAACTTTTAAATGTATTTAATACGGTCGTTATTCAGTAATTCTCACGGTTCTCATGGGATCCTCACCATATATTTGAAGCCCTCCGTAGTATTGTGTGTATACGTACGGGACACATGAAGTTTCTTTTGGTAAAATAATTTTGGCACTATACTCCCACTGTTTTAGCATAATTTGTTATTCACTAAAAGTGTCAAAATTTATTTTTATTACTTCGTATTTCTTATGTGAGAAAAAACATAGAGAATTGTTACAACTTACAAACATGTACTAGACCACATAAGTTATCCTTAGTTGTCTGTATATAAGGGCCAATTAAGTTGTGTCCTCAAGAGTGGAGGCCAATAAATTACCATAAATGGAATATAAAAATATACAATGACTACTACCTTTTGCTTTTATATTCATGTGATAGATGCTAATAAGGAATTAGAGGGCATTTCAAATTTCAGAAGACCACCATACATGAGTTGTAGAAACTAGAAAGAAGATATTTTTCACTTTTCTCTTTTGATAGACGACATTAATCTCAAGTAAAAGACGCATCGTATCATGTTGAAATGTATTGTTGTACTCCGGCAGTTTATTATGGAGTACAATACAATACATCTTTAATTTTTTATTTTTTTTTGTTTTGATAAAATACGTTTTTATTTTAGGTGCAGTATAACCTTAAGTTTTTATTACAATAGTGAATTATTATTTCAATATTTCTCACTAGCTAGTTATTTGTTTATTTATTTATTTTTTTTTTTTGGAAAACCATATAGACTTGTTATCCAAAGATTTGAAATTTATTGAATGAAATTGAAGTGTACTGAAATAAATATAATTAATTAATATGTTGATTAGATATACTACTTTAGTAAACACTGATCTATGTGCCCAACATGTTACTCCCTCCGTTTCAATTTATCCTTTACGTTTTGATTTTGAGCACTGTTCATTAATCATGCTTTGATCGTAGTTTGTGCTTTATATGTAAGTAAAAATATATTCATATGAGATTTTGTTTGATTCGTCTTGATTTATTCTACTTAAATATCAAATTTTAATAATTTTTACAAATACAAAATTAAAGATGTAAACATTACAAAATTTACATTAACAAACGTGTATAAAAAAAACGTAATAAATAAAATGAGACCGAGGGTGTATAACAAAAGAAATGCCTTAAATAATAGTGGTTATAGTGTCATTGTATAGTACCTATACTACTAGTATAGGGTTAACTACTTAATTATAACCTCCTTTTTTTTCTTCTATCAAATAATGCAACTATGCAAGGGAAGGCCAAGGAGATAGGGGGCAAAACCTTGTTTCCACCATTTTTATGAGTGACATTTGCAACGAATAAGGGTCTTTTTACGAAGAGTTGAGCTGAGTTAAACTGATTGGGGCTGAGTTGAGTTGAACTGAACCGAATGAAGCCGAACTGAACTGAATGAAGATGAGCTGAACCGAACTGATTATAAGCTGAGGTAAATAGACCCTAAGGCAAATGACCCCATTTTTATTCTCATCTTGTCCACACCTTATCCGATCCTCTAACGCCCCCTTAGTCCTCTCATTCATCATTTTTCATGAGTGCCAATTCAACTAGTGACATTTGCAGGTTGTAAACTTGTAATACCCCATATTAAAAATTAAAAAAACCAATCAATTAATTACAATTGTCAAATTTTCCTCTAAAACCATAATAATGATCATGCATGTGTTTTAAGACTGTGGCCATTGATAGTAGTTACTAGATGGTCCTTGGCCTTGATTAATTATGAATGCAAAGAGAATAGGGTGTTGTATTTGACCAATTGAGAAAATGATACAGAAGTATATATAGAGAATAATGAAGCATGATAGAAGTAAAGGGCATTTACATACATTAATGTTGCTTCACCATTATAATGAAGGAAAGATAGGAAGTAAAACAAAAAAGGCACAATTTAATTTGAAAATGATCTTTCAATATTCATTGATATATGAGCAACTGCATGAGTAATGGCGCAAAGTGCAATGTGATGGAGCCTACCAATAAATAATTTATAAATGCACTCCATATACAACATGTATGTAACGTAACGATTTATAATGTTACCCTAGCAACTTAGCAGATTGAAGTTTGGCAATGATCATTCAGCTCTTTGGTAAATTAATTAAGGTTTTATTGCATTGTAAATATTTAATTTATTAAAGTGTCAAAATTATAATAATTTACGAGTAATTATTTGAGCTAAATTAAATAAATATTTGCTCATTTAATTATTTAGCCCTATAATTAAATGAAATAATTTAGGTCATAATTAAAGTATTTGAACTTATTACATTTTAAGTTCATGTAATATGGTTAATGGGTCAAAAAGGCTAAAATACTTTTAAGTCATCGAAAGATTCACAGCCCATATTTCCGGGATTCAAGATGGAGGTGAAAATGTGAAATTTTCATATAAATACGCATATCCCTCATCAAATTTGGAAAGAGAGAAATTTATTTGGAAGAAAATCAATTCAATACTTTCTAAGGGCTTGTTTACTTCAACTGAAAACAGCTGAACTGAACTGATTGGAGTTGAACTGAAAGTTTTTTTTTATTTTTTTTTATTAAGGATTCATGACTAGAAAAATAAAAGAAGAGCTGAATTGAACTGAACGGAGTTGAACGAAACTGAATTGAACTGAACGGAGCTGAACGAAACTGAATTAAACTGATTTTAAGCTAAAGTAAACAGGCCCTAAAGAGTTTACAAATTTTCTTGGCTTATAGTCCACAAGCACTAACAAGTTGTACCAATTTCAAAGTGAGATTAATTACATTAGCGAGTTGAGCGCGTTTTTTGTGCACCATGCTGCACGAAAACCAAAGCATGCGGCACAAACCGACATCTTATATTTGATAGCGTCAGGGAAAAAACACACACAAAGCGCATGAAACACAAAACACACGCACAACAAAAAGGAGATAAACCCGAACATTTTCTCTCTCCTTCCTTCTTCTTCATTCTTCATTCATTTATTGAATTATGGATTTTTTTTAATGCTGGATGTTTTCATACAATTTTGCATGCGTTTTTTCTAAATAATTAATTCAAAAAACCAATTGATTTTCAAGTTCAATATCAGTATTAAAGCCTAATTTCATTCAAAAAGTTAACTAACCCCTTCAACAAATACTAGTAATCCCTGAAAAATTTAAGTAACTCCTGAAAAATACAAGTAACCCCATGAAAAAGCTAAGTAACCCCTCATCAACAAAGACTAGTAACCCCTTGAATCAGTTTAATAACCCCAGAAAAAGTTAAGTAACCCCTTCAACAAAGGTTAGTAACCCCCCAGAAAGTTAAGTAACCCTGACCCTTCAACAAAGATTAGTAACTCTTTTAACAAAGATTAGTAACCGTCAAAAAAGTTGAGTATCCCCTTCAAGAAAGATTGGTAACACCGAAAAAGTTAAGTAACTCCTTCAACAAAGATAGAAAACTAAAGCCGAAAAAAACTATATCATTTATAATTAACACAATATACAACAAAATCAAACATAAAGATTTACATTAAAAGAAAAAACATGTAACCAAAAAAAATCAAATAAAAGATTAGTTCAAGCTGGTAGCAAGTGGAGAGTTCCAACCTTCAAACAAAAAAAAATTATTTAATAAGAAAGAAAAAATCCGAGTGATAACTTTGATTACCCGTCCCAGAAAAACAGTAAAAATAATCTTGATTTTTGACATAATTGAACTAAAAAAAATAAAATGAGAGAAAGTAAATCAAGATCATTCAAACTAAAACCAAACAAATATAAATTGATGGAATTATAGAGTAGAAAAGAAAAGATTCAAATAATAGTGGTGGAGAAAAGAGATAGGGGAAAAAGATGAGTGAAATGTATATGGTTTGTGGAGGTGAGAAGTATTGGAATTTGAAAAATTGAAATATTTTGAAAATAAAACGAACTAAAAAGTAGCTCTTTAAAACCATTTAATTCCATCTAATTCATGTTGGGCTTTTTTATGATTTGGGCCTCCCGCACAATATAACATCAGTGTGGCAGCCCGCATATAAGTCCAATCTTAACGAGTTAATTACACTAGCGAATTTTTACTACGCCTTACAAAGTAAATAAATAATAATAATTATAAAAATAAATTACTTATTTTAAACTTAGAATAGTTTCAAATTGATTTGCAAATTATTTATTTTTGAATTGTATAATATACAAATTATATAATAATAATAATAATAATAATAATAATAATAATAATAATAATAATAATAATAATAATAATAATAATAATAATNAACGAAACTGAATTAAACTGATTTTAAGCTAAAGTAAACAGGCCCTAAAGAGTTTACAAATTTTCTTGGCTTATAGTCCACAAGCACTAACAAGTTGTACCAATTTCAAAGTGAGATTAATTACATTAGCGAGTTGAGCGCGTTTTTTGTGCACCATGCTGCACGAAAACCAAAGCATGCGGCACAAACCGACATCTTATATTTGATAGCGTCAGGGAAAAAACACACACAAAGCGCATGAAACACAAAACACACGCACAACAAAAAGGAGATAAACCCGAACATTTTCTCTCTCCTTCCTTCTTCTTCATTCTTCATTCATTTATTGAATTATGGATTTTTTTTAATGCTGGATGTTTTCATACAATTTTGCATGCGTTTTTTCTAAATAATTAATTCAAAAAACCAATTGATTTTCAAGTTCAATATCAGTATTAAAGCCTAATTTCATTCAAAAAGTTAACTAACCCCTTCAACAAATACTAGTAATCCCTGAAAAATTTAAGTAACTCCTGAAAAATACAAGTAACCCCATGAAAAAGCTAAGTAACCCCTCATCAACAAAGACTAGTAACCCCTTGAATCAGTTTAATAACCCCAGAAAAAGTTAAGTAACCCCTTCAACAAAGGTTAGTAACCCCCCAGAAAGTTAAGTAACCCTGACCCTTCAACAAAGATTAGTAACTCTTTTAACAAAGATTAGTAACCGTCAAAAAAGTTGAGTATCCCCTTCAAGAAAGATTGGTAACACCGAAAAAGTTAAGTAACTCCTTCAACAAAGATAGAAAACTAAAGCCGAAAAAAACTATATCATTTATAATTAACACAATATACAACAAAATCAAACATAAAGATTTACATTAAAAGAAAAAACATGTAACCAAAAAAAATCAAATAAAAGATTAGTTCAAGCTGGTAGCAAGTGGAGAGTTCCAACCTTCAAACAAAAAAAAATTATTTAATAAGAAAGAAAAAATCCGAGTGATAACTTTGATTACCCGTCCCAGAAAAACAGTAAAAATAATCTTGATTTTTGACATAATTGAACTAAAAAAAATAAAATGAGAGAAAGTAAATCAAGATCATTCAAACTAAAACCAAACAAATATAAATTGATGGAATTATAGAGTAGAAAAGAAAAGATTCAAATAATAGTGGTGGAGAAAAGAGATAGGGGAAAAAGATGAGTGAAATGTATATGGTTTGTGGAGGTGAGAAGTATTGGAATTTGAAAAATTGAAATATTTTGAAAATAAAACGAACTAAAAAGTAGCTCTTTAAAACCATTTAATTCCATCTAATTCATGTTGGGCTTTTTTATGATTTGGGCCTCCCGCACAATATAACATCAGTGTGGCAGCCCGCATATAAGTCCAATCTTAACGAGTTAATTACACTAGCGAATTTTTACTACGCCTTACAAAGTAAATAAATAATAATAATTATAAAAATAAATTACTTATTTTAAACTTAGAATAGTTTCAAATTGATTTGCAAATTATTTATTTTTGAATTGTATAATATACAAATTATATAATAATAATAATAATAATAATAATAATAATAATAATAATAATAATAATAATAATAATAATAATAATAATAATGATAATAATAATAGTTTTGAAGTTGTAGAAGGTTTTTGTTTTAAAAATTTCTAAAAATTAACTCAAACTAAATATCAATTAAACTAGAATATCAATTTCAATTGAGCTTAAATTAATTTTGTTAGAGTTTAAACATCAATAAAAAATAATTGCTAAAGAGTAAATTATATTGAAATAATATTTTTTTTGTATATATCTTTAGAATGAAAATACGGCAAGAAAGGAGTCGAATATGAAATTGATTGGAATTGCTTAAGATTTTTTAAAAAGATTTCTATTGACAAATAATAATTTTTAAAAAATTTCTTTGCCAATTTTTGCAAAAAAAAATTTTAAAGGCCTATTCTCTCAAATAAAAATGGGTTTTTCTATATTTTACGGTTGTGCCCCAGAGGTATTAGATTTTTTACACTATGCGTTGCCAAATTAAAACTTGTACATGGTGCTCATAAGGTTCAATTAGTTATTATCCCATGACCTTGTAGCTAAACAAATATTAATGCACATAAATTATTTGTTGTATGAGCCATAATGCTCATAATGTTTTTTAATTGCAAGGAAGAAGGGAAGAGTATGGACTATGAGCTGATGCGTATGAGCTACCAAATCGAGATTGAAATTGTGACATTTTTAATGAAAAGATCATGACTCAATCATGTAATGAATTTAAGGAACACCGTGTGAAATTTTTGATCAGTGAGAATACAACTTAAAAAAATCCAATACCCACCCCGTAGAAAAACCCAATAAAAATTTTAAAAGGTGTATTGACACAAAATTTGCTTTCCTATTCCATTAATTTTTGTAGATTAAGAAGGGATTAATGGAGCTCTTTATTTTTGTCCGCCATTAAAGCACTCATTCTCTAATTCTCTCTCCAATTTTCCTTCAGATTTTGATCTTATACCCTAAAAATGGAGGAAGGCGAATTCTCAAATGAATTAGACTTAGCCGCTAGAATTGTTCATTTGGCTTGCAATTTATGCCAAAAAGTTCAAAAAAATTTGCTTTCTACTAACAATCATCAGATCAACTCTAAAGACGATGATTCTCTCGTTACTGTTGCTGGTAATTTCCTTTTTTCTGATTTTAAATTTTGTGATTTCCTTTATTTGTTTTTAATTTTTCCAGCTTTAATTTGCTGTTTTCTTAGTTTTGGATTTTCATGAATAATTGCTTTTTGATTTTGTTTGCAGATGACAATGTGGTTGTTTCAATTTCGTTTTTGCTGTTTGTTTTTTGTATTAATTCTTTTGTTCGTAATTCTGTTTATTTTTGTACGCATTGATAATGTTGTTTGATTGGGAATTTAGTTGTCAATTTGCTAGGAATTACAGAATTAGGTTTTTTTGTTTTATTTGTTTTCGAATTTAATTAGACAGTAGAATGTAATTGTTGCAAAAAGGGAAAATCAATGGCTGCCCTAATCAGTTTTGATGTTATTCGAATATCAACCCTAATTTTGATCATTTAATTTCGTCAATGCATACTTACACCCTTACGCTGTTAAATTGTATTTGTAAAATTTTTAATTAAAAAAATTGTGATAGTGATAGAACACATTGTAAGGAATCTAACATTTTTAACAAGATCGTGATAAAAGTGTATTCCTTATACAATCAAAAGGTTGTTCCTTTGGCTGCATGAATAACAAGTTGTAGAAAGCGACGGAATGAAGATCAAATTTCAAACGTTGTCTGTCATGATTGTGAAAGTAATTTTATTTAAATGAAACTTTCTCCAAAAATATTGTTGATCTTAAATTGGCCGAAGTGTTATTTGAACTTTCATTACCTATGTTGCATGACAAGTGAAATAATTAGTTAAGTAATGGAGTTCTACGTATAGATTTATTGTTGAATGCAATGCTCCACGAATAAAACTCCCAAAATGACAAGGTTAGGTAAGGGGATTTTTTTGAAGCCCTTTTGTCATTAAGAATGTCTATATTGCATCCTGTACAGCAGTCTTGGTTTGTAGCTTATCGAAAGCCAGGAATGAAGCTTTATGGAACTTAAAAGTTATGATAAAACTGTTGAACATATAAAAACACCTGTAAAGAGCAGAATACATACCCTAATGACCGATAAGGTTTGTATTAGTTATCAGGAACGGTTTGGAGGAATTTAGGGTCATTTAAGGTAGCAGACAAGCTCTTGAGCTGTTTTTGTTTCTGTATTATCCTCAGCTCTCCGCCATAGGCAAGTCACTTCTACCACTGTTAACTAACACCTTTACTCAAACACCTATTGAAATTAGCTTCCCAATCCTCTAAACCAAAAGGCAATTCGCTAACTGCAAACTCAATACTATAAACTCTAAACTCTCTTCACCAAATAGGGCCTTACTCCAAATGTTAGTCGTAATTTGGGGAAAGCATCCTTTGAAGTTTCAACAAATTTGTTGTTTGACTAGTGAAATAGTTAACTAATGGAGCTTTGCATTTAGATTTATTGTTATATATCGCACCACAAATGTAACTGAGGAGCTTAAGACATTCTATGCCTTTAAGTACCTCTCTGACATGGCTTGGTCAAGAAGTTCATATCATGACAGTGAAGATTAGTGTCGACAAAAAAGGGTAGGTTCAGTGGCTCTTCATAGTCCATTACTTTGAGAAGAATAATGGCTAATCTGCTTGTATATGATGTTACAAAATTTCTCTTTTATAAATAATAAGTTGGGGGAAGGAAGGGGAGAAAAAGTGAGGATTCATTTACCCTTCCTCAATTTGTCTATAATAAACACTATCCCTCTAAAAGTGTAGGGATTTGGAAGAAAAAATAGAGCTCCATCTTCCACTATATTTCTTTCCCCTCTTCTTGTTTTCCCTTTTACCTTGTTATCCAAACAAATCATAAATGTTAGCGTTTAATGATTATTTTTGTCTGTTTACTTGATATAGAATATAGTACAATTGGATTTTCTCTTTACTACTTTAGTGGAATGGTAACAAGGAAATCCAATTCTCAGTGGTTGGAGAGTCTTATTGTTTGACACTTTTCAGAGGTTTTATTAGCACTGCTTGAACAGCATTGTTTCAGAAAAGTTTGTACTCTATACCTGTCTTTTTGCAAACTTTTTTGTTGTTACATTGTGATCTGTGGATGTTGTCTTGTTGATGTTTAATTGAATTTCTTTTCACCCGTGTATTCTTTCCAATTTGACTTGATAATTGTGCTATGCTTTGTGCACTTGAATTTGATGACAGATCGGCATTACTGCATGAACAGATTATAGTGTTCAAGCTGTTGTTAGCTGGATACTGTCAGAATCTTTTGGAAGCCAAGATGTATCCATTGTTGCTGAAGAAGATGCACAAACCCTCTCAACATCTGATTTGTTGGAGGCAGTAGTAAAAACAGTGAATGAATGCTTCTCAGAAGCAGCAAGATTTGGTCTTAAATTCCCAGACACTCCTCTTATGCCCGACCAAGTGATTGAAGCCATTGGTCGATGCAACTCCTCTGGTGGCCCTAGAGGAAGGCATTGGGTTTTGGACCCTGTTGATGGAACCTTGGGCTTTGTACGTGGCAATCAGTACGCTGTTGCACTAGCATTGATTGATGAGGGAACAGTAGTTCTTGGAGTTCTAGGATGCCCTAACTACCCTGTCCAGAAGGGTTTAGTAAACCATCATCAACTTACATCGAAAGTGCCTTCCACTTCTGCTGACATGTGGGAGAAAGGCTGTGTAATGTATGCTAAACGAGGCACTGGTAAGGCATGGATGCAGCCATTAGTTCATGAAGGATTGAAGCTTGGCTCTTTTGAATCTGCAATATCAGTTCAAGTTTCTGCAATTGAGGATCCTGGTCTTGCAACATTTTGTGAGCCGGTGGAAAACGCCAATACCAGTCACTCTTTCACAGAAGGCGTTGCTCACAGTGCTGGACTTAGGTGTGTGTATTACTAACTCTTAAATGTGTGAAGATCATTCATTGTTTGAGGCTAAGTTAATATGTTAATTGAGATGAGACATCAATGTTCAGGTGTTTCTAGGCCACAATTTTCGATGGTTGTTAATTGTTCCCTCCAACATATCCCTCTGTCTGTGTTGTGCTGTTTTGGACTCAACTTAAGGTCCCGTTTGTTATTACTGTTTTCATGAAAAAGGGAAAGATAGTTTTCCATGACTAAATGGTGGGAAATACAATTTGGAACAACTTTTGACTGCATGCCCTTAAGTTTTTGAAGTAATGGCCTATGCTGTTTTTGTATGTCTAGTTGGTAGTACACAAGCATACGTTGTGGATGAGTGTCTAATTGTCGGATACCGAAAATTTTCTGCAGTGGATAAAAAATGCTTTTTTCACGGATGCTGTTAAATAAAAAAATAACCTATTATTGGTCTCATATGTGACATGCTTTATTGATTTTTGGTCAACTTTATCATCCTCATTGTACATTTGTAGGGCTTTGCAGTTTATGCTTGAACCTTATTATTCCATTTCAATTATTTCTTTTCCAGGAACATGCCATTGCGTGTATATAGTATGGTAAAGTATGCAGCCATAGCTCGGGGAGATGCTGAAATCTATATGAGGTTTGCCAGAGCTGGATACAAAGAGAAGATATGGGATCATGCTGCAGGTGTTCTTATCGTAGAAGAAGCTGGTGGTGTAGTAACTGATGCAAGAGGACGACCCCTTGACTTTTCAAGGGGAATTTATTTGGAAAGTCTTGATCGTGGAATAATTGCTTGTTCTGGGGCCGTATTACATGAAAAAATCATATGTGCTGTTGATGCTAGTTGGGAATGCTCTGTCCTGTGAAGTGTCTATGTGAGTATTGCTTCCTGTTACTTAGAGGGTATTTGCACGCATTAAAAACTCATCCTTTTCTTATAGAATTCTTAAGCATCCTAGCCTCAACGATTTGTGGCCACTTAAAGAAAATTGACAATGATTAACTAGCAGTGACTCATTTTCATTTATTGCGGATTAAGGACATTGATAGTCCTTTTTATTTACTATGGACTGCCAAGCCTAGTACTAGAGGAAAAGACAGGATCATCAAAGTGAATTTTAAATGGAAATGACCACTAGTGGGATTGTGGCTTTGGTTATTTGACCAGTCATAGGAATAGACCGATAGAGTCGAGCTTTCTATCCTCAAGTTTCATTTATCATTTACATAATACTTTCTTTCACAGCAAACACAGATTGTAGTTCATTTTGCCATTACAATGCCAAAGTTCGTCCATTGTAAAGAAGGGAAAATGGAACCTGAAAGACTTTTCATAAAGTTGTCCTTGTCTGCTCTTGTTAGTCTGTCTGCAAAAACTTTTGTTATTGATGAGATCAAGAATGTCTGTCCGGCTAACTAATTATGTTATGTTATTGATGTGATCACAAATGTCTGCCTGATTAACTATTTTTTTGCCCGTGTAGTTAGCTACACAAAGCCAGTGAGTGAATTTGCTGTTATAGACCATACTTAGTGTATGACCAAGTGCTTTGACCAGAGAGTAAGGGTCTTAGGCTAAAACCCACACACAAAACAAAACAATAATAGTTAACGACTTGGAATTTTGTTAAATAGAATGAAAGAAAAGAACACATTGTAATTCACAACCATTCTACAGCCTCATGTGTGATTCAACTGGGCATGGCCGCATGGTCGAGTAGGCAAATTATGAATGACACTGTAATATACTCCATTTTGTTGCAGAAAAGAGCTATATATCAAGTTAGAGGAATTAATATTTGTTGCAAGTTTCTATCTTCAGTGGCTTGATTAATGATTAGGTTGGTTTTAATGCCTAGTCTTTAGTTTATACATTTAAGTTTTAGTCTTACAAAGAGCTGACAGCCTCTTTCCTTGTTTTTCTTGTAGCTGAACTGCATCTATCAAATCCTGCTTGTTTCAGTAACTCAGAAAGAAGATTTACTGAGCCGAAGATTGTCCCCTTAACTAAGTGCATTGTTTTCCCCATTTTTTCCCTCTGTATACGAGCAACTAATTTTTTACTCCTGCCCGATATATATTTTGTCCGAGGCATTAAGTACACTAGTTAAGTTTGATTGGCCCAAAGAACAAAAACCATGATGATCGATGCAAATATCCTCATTCTACTTATTACCTATCCTAGTAGTTCAGTAATTCTTCCGTATGATGTATGAGATGTGAACTTTGAATAAAACAGAAGGCTCTTCATCAATTCAAAGATGTTCAATGACAAATTACTTCACAATCAATGTTTTATGAGATCTACGAAATGTGATAGTCAGGTTAGCTTCTACAGGAATTTAATCATGAATAGAAATAATTTTCCATAACCATACAGTCATATTACCTTCCTCCTACTAGTGCTCTGCTTTCCTTTTTTTTTTTTTTTTTCACTAAATTTTTTTTTATCAATGTTTGATATTAGATTTATGCTAATTATATTTTAGTGAATGTTTTCCTCGGAAACAAGCACTGGATACAGTTACAAAACTTACATTTGAGGCATTAATCCCCTCAATATATCGTCGAGAGTTCCCTCCCAGAAGCTAATCTCATCCACTCCTCTCAAATCTGTTGCCTTTTCAACAAGTTTGAGAGGCACACCCTGACACTGCTCAACAATCTGCCATGCTACTTTTTCCAGAGGTGACTCTAATTCAACTCCAACTTTTTGTTTAAATAGCTCGAAAGCTTCATCGATCGGAAGTGGTTTCATATTGATGACATGTTTATAGCAACCTGTTCGCCGGCACACATTGTCAGACCGTGAAGTGATTATCATCTTCCCTGTCCCAGCACCAAGTGGAATCCCAATTCTATCTTCCGATATATATTTACTCAAACCATCTAAAATTAGCACAAAATTCCTCTGTCCCAATGCTCTGTTCAACAAAGCCGTCCTCCGTGGTTCGCCTGCTTCCTCCAAATTAATATCTAATTCTCTTGCTATTGCACCCTGCAAATCATATTCATTTTGATCCTCATTCACTTTAATCATGATAACACGAGCAGAATGATCTGTTGTTACCAGTTGATTGTGAATGTGATTCATCAGTGCAGTTTTTCCAATTCCTTTGATTCCGCACACCCCAATCTTAGTGACTCCATTCTCTAACCATGTTTTAATTTTCCTGATATTCTCATCAGCAGCAACACCCACCAGTGGTGTTGTGACCATCTTCACTTGTTCTTTAATGCAAGACAACACCTCTTCAAACACTCCTGATCTGTAAAGTTCATCCACTTCTCGGATTTTTCTCTCAACTTGATTTCCTAACCATGTTCGATGCAGAAACTTCAAGACACCATTAGTTTCGCTTTCCATGCCTTGCAGAAATGCATGTAACTCTGTGCATTTGGTTTCTGCAGAACTTAACCAATTATCAACTTCGCTCTTTCTACGTCTGGCAGTCCGATACTCTTCATTTTCAACCTGAAACTTCAGATCATTCAGTCTTTCCTGCAACCTGTCATTTACTTCACGGAGCTTTCGTATGTTGGCAGTGAGATTGTTGTAGAAGTGAATCCAATGTGGCAAGTTTCCGAGGAAATCCATTGCATTGTTCAGAAAATCAATTCCATTTGTGATGCTTTCCAAGTTTAAGTGCTCCTTTTTGAGTAAACATACTGCAATAAACAGCAGTAGCCCTGTGGCTATTGTATTTACTGCAAAAAAAAAAAAAAAAAATCACATAATCATATTTCTTATTAGTTGAATGGTGAGTGGAAAAATTAAATTCAACCTTTTGAAGACCTAACATAATCTCAAACAAAACAGGATTCACAATATTAGCAGAAACAACCCTTCAAACTGTCACAATAATTGATCATATAAAGCAAACTTTAGAAGTATAATCACAATGATTATTGGGTAATATTAATAAGAAAATTTTATGCAAGAATAAAAATAGTAAAAATTAAACACTTACAATATTCAATCATTGGGAATAATGTGAATCTTCACAAGAGTGGTTGATGAGGAGGAAAAAGAAAAAAAAGAGGGAGAAAAACACCTCAAGTTTGGAGAGCAAGTGGAATTGTGATAAAAGAAATGGAAGCTTTATTATTAGAACATAAACTCCAATTAATATGCTAAAGTCAAAGTCTACACAATGTTGTTCACACAAAACTTTCCTTGAAATTGCATGGAATATTCTAGCTTAATAGTTAAGTTAAACAGTTTGTGAAAAATATTAAGAATTGGGGAAATAGGAAGATCAATTGCTGTGTAGATGGCAAGGGATAGGCACTTGGTAAGGTCGACGGATAAAAATTAAAGAAAATTTCTTTAGTCCGTACTTTAAAATATAAATTGTTTCATTTGACTTTAATTACTTTTTAATGGGCTGAATTTGATTAAGGCATGAGCAATCAATCAAGGCCAATCCCATAATTGAGGCCTGAGCAACTATTTAGAAATTATAAAATATTATTCCGACTGTATATTATAAGAGATAGAAACCGTGGGATATATATATATATATATATATATATATATATCTATATATATGAAATTACATAATATTACTCTGTTAGTATATTCACCTAAATGTTTGAGAAGTTGTAATATCTATAATGAACCGAGATGGATGCCCTGGCCTGAGCAACAGGGCATACACAGACCGCAAGTGCATCTGCACTCTATACCATTGAGTGATAGAAAATTAGAAATGCTGCAGTAGCAACTGTTATTCATAGGAGTTCACTACCAAAAATGAAAGGAGGCATAATTGCATAAATAAAGCTCAACACTTTATAATTACCACAATTATGCAATCCATTTATACAAAGAGGGTGCTCATCATTCATCATTCATCAGAAAGAAGCTCCAAATGCCATAATATAGAGATCTTAAGAAAGTTTCTAGAATGTTGAAAATTCCATCTACTGTCAAATTTAATTCACATTTCCATTAATTTAACCTTCCACTCATTAACATCGGAAACTCCTCTCAGAGAAATTGCTACATCAATAATTCTTGATGGTATGCCATTACAATTCTGAATTATATTGCGAGCAATATTCATAATTTCTTCAGAAAAAGGACCGTCTGCTGCTAGTTTCTCCATGAACAAAACTTCAGAGTCCTCTCTAGACAAGGGTTCCAACACCACTATCTCTTGGCACAACATTCTTCTACAAACATCTAAACGTCGAGATGTCACAATTAGTTTCTCTTCATTTCCTTCCATTGGGATACCCACATCATTGAAATTAAAGTCTTGGGACAGCCCGTCTAAGATTAGGACAAAACCTTTCGCTCTCTTAAGCACATTGAATATCCTAACTGCCCTCCTACTTTCGGAACCTTCGTGTTGTAGTAGTTCCACCTTCATTTCTGCAGCAATGAGAGCTTGAAGGGAGTAAATAGTAAAGCTTTCAGGTACTTTAACATAATAAACACAAGAAGATGGGAATAATCGATTATAAATTTCATCCATGATGGCACTTTTCCCAATTCCTTCAAGACCTTGTACTCCAATTCTTACAGTTTTATGATTAATGAGATGCCCCCAAATTTCATCCAACTTTTTCTCCACAACTACACCCTTCAACACATTCCGGATTAATGGCTCATCATGATTCTGGGGTGCATCAAGTAGAAGTCCTGTAGGAAACTCACCTTGCTGTGTGAGATCATTTATTTGCTGCATTTCACACCATATACGACTCCCTAGCCAGGCACGAAAGAGAAATCGAGGCACAGAACTCACCTCGTTGATACTTTCTTCAACTTTCTTCAAATCCAAACTCTTACATCTCACACTCCTCAACCAATGGTCTACTTCTCTCTTCCGCTTCTTACCACTTCGATACTCAGTATTTTCAAGCTCAGTTGCTACATCAGCTTGCCTACTCTCTAAGGTTTCCATCTTCTGCTTGAGATTTCGGAGATGTTCTTCAAGATTTTGATTATATTCTATCCACTCGGGTAATTCACCAATAAAATCTAGTATTTTCTTTCCGTGTTTGATGCTTTTCCACACAGTCGACAGCTGCGTAGTTCCTCCAGCAGCTGTTAACAGAATTGTTGATAACTCTCTTGCCATATCACCATCAAACTAGCAGTCAGCCTGTTAAAACATCAGAAAATCATTTGTAATTCATCGTTTTTGAAGTCATAAAGTAAAGACTAAAGACATACATTCACAGATTTATTTTATCCTAAATCCACAAATTAATTATCTATCAAAGGATGATTAAGTATTCAAACATAATTAATTATGATGAGACGAGGAATTCAGACAATATGATTTCAAAGAAGGGGATTATGAATCAGCATCTACGATATGTGTTCCATATATCTAATCAAGGATACATAGGCTAAAAAACAATCATTGACAATGTTCCTTGGCTAAATATTTAAGTTCAATTCTAATCTTTTATCTTATTTCATCACTGAAAAACAATCTGAATATAATTGAATAGTTCACAGCACAAAATAGCAAAAGATTGACAGAACTATTAATCAAAGCATAAACATCAACTATTCACTTGATAATATTGTTCTCTTTAAGTACTTGATCTCAATATCAAGTGAAATTAGACTTTATTTGTCACTAACACATAATATTTTATTTTAATTAATAGAAAATCAACTATTCACTTGATCAATCATAAAGTTAGAAAGCTGCAATTTAACACATAATTTAGGCAAAAAATAATGAATTCAGGGAAAAAACTTTATTAAGAAAAAAAACTCATATCATTAAGTTTATTAAAATGATAAAAAATGCTTACCAAGATTTAATCCCTGTATTACTTGTAATGAATGAGAGAGCTAGGCAGAAGAAGAAAGAACATTTCTGGAATAAACAAATCCAGAATAATGCTTTCAGACTTTAAAGTCTTTTTTCAGCTTTAACAATTCTACGAGGCTAAGCTTCTTGGGTAAGGTCGTATTTTTATATGCATTTTAAGAGGTAGTATGATAATAAAGTTTTCTATTTATTTACAAAAATAGCATATAATTTTCTATTTATACATATCAAAGTGATTTACTAGATATTATCCCTTTATTTTTTATGAAATTTCCTACTTGGGTGCAATAGTTACTGACTTGTATTCCCCATGATGACATGAGACATTTTTTTTACCGTACTATAAAATTTTTGGGTTCTTAAGTGATTAAAGTTCGTAACTTTAGAGTTAATTCGTATTTGGTACTTGTACATTAACTTAACTAACTCACCTTTTAGCTTATTTTCAAGTCAATTCAACACAATTCAGATAAGCTTTAGAGAATATGGCTTATCCTCAATTTATTAAGCAATATGATATCAAATGACAATGACAACTATAATGCAATTTTGCAATACAAAATTCACAATTATGGTAATATAATTAAGTTCTTAGACAATATTCATGATCATGAATACACTAACCACAAAATCACTGATATGAAAAAAAAAAAAAAACAGAATTAATCTATGAACAAGAGCAAACAATCGACTACAGTGCATTATTAAGTATTAACATGGAAATCCATGTCTACTAAACACATTTTCATACGAAACTATAATAGTATAATATTACTCTCCTAGCAATTAAACCTTATGGCACCAACGTTCCCTGTAAAGGTTTTCCTTGATTTGGCAACTGACTCAAGTACCTACCCTTTTGGTTTGTTGAATTATATGCATAGCAAATTAGTAAAAATACACCGAGGCAACTTCGTGACTTAATTAGGCAGTTGCATATACACAATAGGTACCCCCAAAGAGTACCGAGTTGCCAATTCCACTTGAATATTTTGCATGCAATACATCACAAAACGTTCATTAAAGACACTAGGATGAATCCGGTACTTAAAACATGAGAAATCAAAACATGGGTGACTAAAGCCATGCACAAAAACCTACAATTTCGGGTTCAAATATCAACTCCCAAAACCTAAAAAACCCTAGCATACTCCATTAATTAGATGGCTATTGTTGCTTCTTCATCCACAAACACGGTCAACCAGATTTAATGAAGTGCTGGGATAGCAACTTTGCAATCTCCAACATCCCGACTCTATCCTTCCCATTGAATATGGTCTTCAGCTTCTCATCACATATGATCTCCCTCTTATTGGTAGGATTCTGCATGGAAAAATTTAACACCATAAGCTAGTTGAAAGCATAGGCCATAAGAAAATTTATGTACAGTACCTAGTCAAATCTTAGTCTCAATTAAAACCTTTCTAATTCATAATACAATACTAAACATTATCAATGAAGGATGCCCCTGGTTATAAGCAAATTAAAGCTTGCTCCATTTACAAGAAACAAACACATTTGTTACACATTAGTAGTTATGCTCATCCAATCTGGTTATAAGCATATTCTAATTTTTGGAATTTGTATGAACGCTTGTAGTTACCAAACATAAAGGAAGATAAAATTGAAACGCTAACTCCACCACTCAAGGTTATGTACCAAGTGTATGACTGTAGGCATCCATACAATTTCAGAAAGTAATTATCCAAGTATAATGTCAAACAGTAACCACAAAAGCGAGAGCTGCCTCAACTCTTCCTATATAGTTACTATATCTATCGTAGCCAAAAGAGAATCCTTGTCAACTATTTTTTAAAATTTTGAACTCAACTTTGTACTCCTTATCTGAGCCACTCATTAGGACTTAGCAGTTAGCACTTTCAACTTCATTTGAATTCATCTAAACTCAGTACAGATCCAAAAAAGTCTGGTTATTGAGACAGAATTTAATCTTTACAATCAGTTTCCTGTAAAACATAAATGGTTTGACGAGCTTTCAATAACCAGCACTAAACTCTGACATGGGGCAAGTACAATCATATATGAGCAAGCCACACTGAAGTGCAATGAAAACAATAACAGGAGATGGTCAGTTCAATTCTATTGCATGTCCACCGTCTCAAGTGCAGTGAAGTTTGCATAGTCAAAACTCAAAAGGTAAAACAATAGCAGAAAACAAAATGCATGTGGCATAAGCATATTTATGTAAGAGCACTTGAGCTCTAACTTAATTACTACTATCATTTTTCAAAGTCTATCACAAATAGATCCAAACAGAGGGTAACCAGTCAACCATCCCTCAAATAACTGTTATATCACCATTGACTATGACCTACAATCAAAAGATGTGAACAAGTGATACATTCAAAAAAACAATTCATAACACCAAGAATCAAATTCCAACTCCATATCTTCCGCTTCTCATTCTTGATTTCAAACCCATATTTGACAGCCAAATGCGAATTAGTACACAAAACATTAGCTTACAAGTACCTAGAAATCACTTCAAAACATCATCAACCATCCCCATTTCAAAACATTTACACATAAAAATTCAATAAAAACCCAAATTAACAGAACCAACGTCAGTCTTAAAAAATCCCAAATTATCTCCAACACTCTATAATATTAACTCCATATCTTTTAGGACAGTGTTAAAGGGTTTAGCTACACAGCAAGCTCAGCCTATCAAAAAAGCCGATATATGCAGAAATGCCAAAGCTATTAACATTGATCCTACATTTTGCATAGTATCAGTCATACTATAACTCGCCAAGTATGAATCCTCAATCAGTATTCAATTCAATCAATCACAAACTTAATCCCAAAAAATTGGGAAAAAAAACCACTATAACTCGCATATTATTTGCAATAAAGATTCATAAAGTACAGCTTTAGAATGGTCTAAACCAAGACCCGGTACCTAGTCAGAAACTACCCATTATGACATTGACGCAACTACGCCCATATAGCTATACCTCAAACCCAAAACGCCATTGAGGCATGTGGTCATCTAGAATCAGAAACCTCTTGGGAAGGTGAGTAACCATAAAAGTCTCATAATCTTCCAATTAAGTTCAATCATAAACTCACATCATCAAGAATCAACCCCAAATCGCCGTTTCCATTTCCAAGTCATACTCTTCGATTAAACAAATTACAATTTGTACGCAACCTCCAACCCACAAAAACCAAAGAAATTAATACCAATCATCATTAATCATCCCCATTTCACCAAATCAACACATAAAACACCAAATCAATGCGAAAAACTTCAAACAAAACCCAAATCAACCCAACCAATTCCGGAACTTACAATCAACCCCAAAACCCTAAGGGTGTGTTTGGCAAAACTAGCTGCAACTGTCAGCTATTAGCTTTTTAGTAGTTGTTAGTTGTC
This sequence comes from Suaeda aralocaspica, assembly GCA_016808085.1. Lineage (NCBI taxonomy): Eukaryota > Viridiplantae > Streptophyta > Magnoliopsida > Caryophyllales > Amaranthaceae > Suaeda > Suaeda aralocaspica. The sequence goes on along the minus strand of PYUH01000238.1, from coordinate 3,061,170 downwards.
GAGGTAGCTGTGAGGTGTGAATAGTAGCTGTTAGAGATTATTTGTGTAGGTAGGTGTTTTAAGCATGAGTGTTGGGCAAAAGTAGTTGTTGAAATAGTAGAAACATTGAGTAGCTTTTGGCAATCTCTACCCCGAAAGCTAATATTTATAGCTTTTGAGAAAAGCTACGTGTCTAAAAGCTTTCTTATAGAGTTTTGAGTTTTGACTTAGCTACCTCAAAAGCTGAAGCCAAACACACCCTAAATCTTCAAACAACAACAACATCAAAAACAACTCCTTTAGTCCATAAAACATAAACCCTAAAAAAAGAAAAAATGAAAAACACAAATCTGAAGGTGACTAATCAAACTTTAAACCCTAAATTAACAATACAAATCATCAACCCTAAACCCTAGATTAAAAACACAAACTTGTAAAGTAAACTTAAAACCCTAAACCCTAGATTAACAACAACAACAACAATTAACATCAAACCGAAAACCCTAAAAAGACAAAATGTAGAAGATGAAACAAAAGAATAATGGAAAAAGCACCTGAAGATTGTTGAGTTTGATATGTTCCCAAGTTTTCTTAACAGCTTCAGTACGTGAAATTTCAGGAGCACCAATGAATTTGCTGAGACTTGGTGAAATAGGCGATGGTTTAGTAGCACCTGCTATTTTCTTTGGCTTTGCAGTAGCAGTAGTAGTTGATGATGATGATGATGAAGGTGTTTTTAAAGGCGCCATTAAAGCTCTGCATTTTCCACCGATTGCTCTCAAAGACGACGCCATTGTTGAACTGAAGAAAAAGCTTGAATTAGTTAGTGAAGAAGAAGGAGAGATGATGTCAGAAGAAATGAAGAGAGAGAGAGAGAAGGGTTTTTTTTTTTTTTTTTTTTAACGTTTTCACCTTTGTTGAAACGGCAGTTTGAAATGGAGAATGAAGAGTGTTTTGGTTTGTTGAGTTTGGAAGGAGGGGTTTTATGGAAGAGGGATGTGGGCTGATGGCTGTGGCTCTTTTGTTGTTTTTTTATTTTTTGGATTGGTTGTTGTTGATGGGTTGGGCTGTTAGTTTGGTGAGTATCGGCCCAAAATTGTATTTGGATTACATAAAAGCTAGCCAATTTTGTCTTCCAGCAACACACTCCACCACCACCATAGCCATAATCATCCCTCCCTAATAAGATGGTGTTGGAAGAGCAAGAAACACTGATTTGTCATTATTTAAGAAATCCTCTATAAAGAGAACATAATAAATTTAATTTTTAGAGGCTGAAATTGAATATGAGGGGTCGTGAACACTTGATAAAAAAAAAAAAAACAAGGTGGAAACTAGACAGCTCAGGACAATCCTTTGAAAAACAAAAGCAAAGGCTACAGGTTCTGGGATCCCGTAAAAAATGCTGAAAATTTTACATAGTACTCCTATGGTCAAATCGGGATGTCGAGAAAATTTTCGGTGTTCAAAATACAATAAGACAGTCCTATGAAATCGGGGTCTATGGTTCACCTAGAAGACTTGGTAAAAAGTACTAGGTAAAAATTATCTCTAAAATAGCAGTAATAGACCTAAACTCTCTAAAATCAATCTTTAAATCAATAATCAAACTATAAATTTCCAACAAAGGGTCTATTTACTTCAGCTTAAAATCAGTTCAGCTCTTCTCTTATTTTGCTACTCATTAATCTTTCATTAAAAAACTTTCAGTTCAATTCGATTTAGCTGTTTTAAGCTGAAGTAAACAGGCCAAAGTTTGTCAAATTATGTTAGTCTTTCTTTCCTTTTATTGCTTTGGCAGCATTGGTATATTAGCTTGTAACAACTTGTATAATATATCCTTTTACTACCACAACTTTATAGTGGCAGCCAATACACTTATCCACCAATCCACCATAAGATAACATAATCAACTTTTAAAATTTTCTGTTACAAATTTAACTTTTGTGATCGAAGTAGGTGCATTCAGAACTAATAATAGTATGTTAATATGTAAATATATAATATCTAAATAACTAGCAAAGTCAAACTTGGATGAAGATCATTAAACAATAAAAATCACCATGCGTTCTGACTTTAATCAAGTCTTAGAATCTTAACAGCGAACACAAATATAAATATAATGCTATTCCATTGTTAACTGTATTCTGAGATAGAATAAATTAAATGGCGTTGAAACTTGAAATTTATACTTTGGAGACTAGTGGAGTATTGTACTACTACCCGGTATTATAGGTCAATTTTTGTGAATTTCATGGTCAAATTCTATTAGCACTTAGCATAATATTCTGTGGGCTTTGTAACTTAAATCTTAAATCACCTTATTATAATTTATTAATCAGGCAAATTTTCATACACTTGTTTCTCTTTATTTAGGAGTACAGATGTTAAATTTCATGTTAAAGATAAATGAGCCTGGGTAATCCAACAAGGAGGAAGAGAGTCAAACCAGTCCACAAGCCCAAGGAGGTTCCATCCTAAAACCAATTGGTAATAGGAGGAGTAACTCCTAGGCCTATAAACTAGTTCAACATCACCTCTTTCTCCAATATGGGACAACTCACTAGCGTAATTCACATGAGATTCAACAACAGATGATTGATGATCAGATGGTACATACTACAATTGTGTTTTTTCATGGGTGCTAAGGAGCCAGTAGCTGTAGCCACAACTTATAAGGGCGGATGAAAAATCTTCTAATATTAGAAGGAAAATTCTTTGAGTTATCTTTCACTCTCAATTTCACTACATACAATGGTGTTTGGTGTGAATTATGGTGTACTTCAATTCCTTGTATTGCTAATTTGCTATTGCTAGCTAGTCCTTATAAGCTGGCTTTATTAGAATTTGCATTGGCTTATTTATTTTGTTTATAACTTCCAATTTCTCATACCACTTTTTAGAGTCTTACTATTATACTCTATTGCTCAAATTTATTATGTTTTCATTTATATATAATGTAAGACACTAATACTAAGCTATGAAGCACGTGTACCTTTGGGAACTTAGCGAATCCGTACTGGGATCGTTTCGGGGAAGGGGACGGTGCGGGGACGTCTGAAAAACGTTCCAGGGTCGGCACCAATTAGACGGGGACGGATGTACTACTTTGGAGACGTTTCGGGGTCGGCATCAATTGGGCGGGGACGGGTGTGCTACTTTGGGGACATTTCGGGGTCGTCTTAGATACAAAATAGAAGTCCCCAGCCTTTTTAAGACAAAAGTCTAAATGCAAATAAGAGCCCAAGGCCCAACATTATTAAAATACCACTTAAAACCAAAGTCTAGGGTTTATTGTTTGATAAACTACTTCACCGACCTTCTTACTCAGTTACTCGATCCTCTAGTCCTCTTCAATTCTCCATCTCTTTCATTCCTTTTACTTCACTGAATTTTTTATTCCTCTAGTCTCTTTCAATTCTTTCTAATTGTTCACTCAACATTTATCTCTTTTAATCTGACTTCTTCCCTCAACATTCATTATTTGCTTTTCTTTTCACTCGACATTCATCAAATCATCAAATAAAAAGTGTCAGGCGACAGCGACTTGGACTGAATTCCAGGTGAAGTTTGAACGAACGACGACAAGTTTGAGGGAGACCACGACGGCCACGAATCGATTAATAATAATGTTGTACTTTAAGATAATGTTGTACTTTAACGTTTTATGAATTAACTATTATGTTACTGTTACATTAAAATATTAAAGACTATTGTATTTTAAATTATTTTGTGATTTTTTTATTGTCGATTCCTTGCCATCCCCATTTTTAGAAATTTTGATTTTGCCGTTTTTCGTCCCCGTCCCTGTTTTTGACCCCGTTTTTGAACCCGTGAAACCTAGATACTAAGTGAGTAATTAAGTTAGTGTGGATCGGAATAGAAAAATGATTGAATTGGATATGTTTGTGGTATAAAATACTTAGTTTGTGATATAATTCATGTAAAATTGAATAATACAATGCCAAATAGAGCTCCTAAAAGTTTCAAACTTTCAATTAGTACGACCATATGTATATACACCACATATGTTCAATCCACACATTATTTGTAGTAGTTGATCGATGAAAATTAAAGTTCATCACCTCGTAACCTCAAAATATATACTTGACCTCATACTTACTTGACCTCATACTTGACCTCATACTGATCTCAAATACTTCCTTGACCGTATAATCGTGGTCCACGTCCAACGTACCTTATTATCAAAAAAGTAACCTTTTCCATAATGAAATAGAGTTAAAGAGTATGGAAAGAATCAAAGATGACGAGGGTGAGGGAAGCTTAAAGTACGTAACAAAAGGAATGAAGATCCACACACATATATATATATATAGTATAAAAAAGTTGAAACAAGTGTGTAGTTGTAATAAGTTGCATTTGTACCTTAGCTTTCGAAATGAAGACCCAACCACTACCAAGAATATTTTGTAGTTTTGTACTCTATACAGTTGTTGTTCATCATCTCAAGTTATCTCTTTTGCATGGTGCCAAATAAATTAATTAACCTTTGGTTCGTTATACTTGCATAGTTGCATCATTCATGCCTCTCTTTACTCATCTTCTTTAAGGTTTCACACTTTAACCCAAAATGCCGCGTTTTTTTTCCTTTGTGTTTCTTTACTGGCCCCAATTTTCTTTGCTTTTATTAGATCACTATGACCCGCGGGCCACGGCCACCCTAACTTTATTGTTTGGATATGCTCGGGTAACTATATATATGTTCGACAAAAATATTTGATTGTCTAAGTGATGGATCGAGTAATTTTAACTTGAAATGAATTCGATTATCTACACCTTTACGGTCCTATCCTATGTTAAATTTGAACATCGAGGATTTAATATGAGTACTTGAGATGAAATTATTAAAATATATATATATATATATATATATATATATATATATATAGCTTATCACTCAATGCCCAACTAAAA
>PYUH01000238.1:3011181-3056231 GCA_016808085.1 Suaeda aralocaspica | reverse complement strand
AAACTCTAAAACGATTGAAGTGTGAATAATGTCGTACGCCTCACAAAATTTTCAGCTTTTAGATTAAAAGTTATGCTTATAACATGGTAACACTCTAGGGAAAAAAAGGCAAAAAAAAAAAAAAACACATAATGCTATCTAAGTATCTAAAGTCTAAACTCCGTGTCTAAAATCATGAATATGACTAATTAGAGTTAAGATTAGTGTTGGATTAAACTTCAAATCTATATTTTTGATGCTTGCATGTTATGTGCATGACAGTTCGTTCGACGTGTATACATGCATAAAAAATTAAACAGCAGTAGTTCAATTGGACGGTGAAGTCAAATAGAGTCATAGACTAGTATATTTTTCTTCTTTAATTATTATCTTGTTAGCACTAAGTATTGTTAAGCCTTTCCAAGTTCACCTACTTCATATATCTACACTAAGGGATGTTTACTTCAGCTAAAAACAGTTGACTGATATGAATTGAGCTGAACTGAAAGTTTTTTATGAAGGATTAATGAAAAGCAAAATAGAGAAAAGCTGAACTGAACTAAACTAAATTAAACGGATTTTAAGTGAAGGAAGAACAGGTAAACGTGACGAGAGTGAGACACGTAAGCAAACGATAAGGGAATACCCAGGGAAAGAAAGAGAGAGGAGAGGGGAGAAGAAGGACCGTTTAATGGATATGCTCGGGTAACTATATATATGTTCGACAAAAATATTTGATTGTCTAAGTGATGGATCGAGTAATTTTAACTTGAAATGAATTCGATTATCTACACCTTTACGGTCCTATCCTATGTTAAATTTGAACATCGAGGATTTAATATGAGTACTTGAGATGAAATTATTAAAATATATATATATATATATATATATATATATATATATATGTAGCTTAGCACTCAATGCCCAACTAAAACGACTGAAGTGTGAATAATGTCGTACGCCTCACAAAATTTTCAGCTTTTAGATTAAAAGTTATGCTTATAACATGGTAACACTCTAGGGAAAAAAAGGCAAAAAAAAAAAAAATCACATAATGCTATCTAAGTATCTAAAGTCTAAACTCAGTGTCTAAAATCATGAATATGACTTTAATTAGAGTTAAGATTAGTGTTGGATTAAACTATCAAATCTATATTTTTGATGCTTGCATGTTATGTGCATGACAGTTCGTTCGACGTGTATACATGCATAAAAAATTAACAGCAGTAGTTCAATTGGACGGTGAAGATCAAATATAGAGTCATAGACTAGATATATTTTTCTTCTTTAATTTATTATCTTGTTAGCACTAAGTATTGTTAAGCCTTTCCAAGTTCCACCTTACTTCATATATCTACACTAAGGGTATGTTTACTTCAGCTAAAAACAGTTGAACTGAACTGAATTGAGCTGAACTGAAAGTTTTTTATGAAGGATTAATGAATAGCAAAATAAGAGAAGAGCTGAACTGAACTAAACTAAATTAAACGGATTTTAAGGTGAAGTAAACATGCCCTAAGTTCCTATCTTATACTTAAGCAAGGAACTTGTACCCATTTTGAAAGAAATATCTCAGGAATAGGGGCTACGTAAAGCACTAACAATTCGTGAACCAAAAAATGACGGATGTAATCTAGTGTACATATTATTATTATTATTATTATTATTATTATTATTATTATTATTATTATTATTATTATTATACGATTCTTTGGTCCATTCAATAAAAAATTAAAGTTTTTATTGAAGAATCAACTTAACCAAAATCCTAAGTTTATTATTGAAATTGATCAGTCATATGATGACCAAGTTTTAAATAATGGAACTATATAAGAGACATTTTAGAGTGTTGATGTTTCATTGGCCTTTTTACCCCAACACTGACTTAATATTCAATTTAGTTGTTGCATTGAAGATTTGAATTGAAGCCATATGGTTTCAAGGATCAATCTTCTTACACATTTTGGGGCATCTAAGAATATGGAATTTTACATTTTTACTGTCTCTTGAAGTGGATGCCGTATAGGTTCTATTAGATGGCGACACCCTCATTTGGCGCGGTTTATTGCCCTTCCACTAATTCACTACCGTTTGTTTCACATATCAATGCTAATAACTTAGCAAGTCATTGCCCAAAAAAAGAAAAAAAAAATACTCCCTTCATTTGTTAAGATGCAACTTTTGAATATTTTATCTCTAATAAAAAATATTTAAAAGTTGTATCTAAAAAACAGAGAGAGTAAATAATAATAATAATAATAATAACTTAAATCAAGGGATAAATTATAAAAAGCCAAACTATATCTTATCTGGATCGCTTAGCGCCATTCATCTTTGGTGCAAGAGCGCTCGATCAGTGAGCTATTACTCACTCTTTCAAGGGTGGCTGCTTCTTGGCACTAAGCCGTACAAAATTTGACTGAACTCGATACTCCCACTACTCACTTACCTTGATGGTTTACAACTCCAATCCATACTAATTAATTAATTTAAATTGAATAATTACTATGTCAATAACGGCTAATTAGTTGGTTAGAGTTTTAATAAAAATATATATAATACCTAAGATTAAATCATTTTCATTTAGGTTATTTTATTAGTGACGGCTGTTGATATATATACATTAGAATTATAGAAATATACAAACCATACCACTTGATCATTTAGTCACGACTTTGTAAGTAACTAGCTAATTAAGTCATTAAGTCAACAAAAAAAAATCATCAATTTAGCAGCAAGGTAGGGAGTAGGGACAGTGGGACACTCATGTTCATGTCTTTAAAAACAAGTGACGTTAACAATAGTAACTAACGATAACTAAGCATCACCAAATTTCCCTAATTACGGTGTATACATCATGCATGACTTCTATACATTTATAATACACAAAACATTTAATTAATCGATAGATGATTCATAATTGAGGTGTACTGATATATTTGATAATTAATTAACCTACTTTTTTTATTAAGACTTGATTGATTTGATCTAAGCATGCTAAAAAAAATTATGGAGTAATACTAAATGAGAAGAAGAAAAAAAAAAAAATATTCTCAATTCTATTAAATAATTAGAAGGATTGTATCCTTAAGTTCCATCATGTAATATAATCACTTTATATGAATAATAACAATAATGGTGAGTGGTAACAAACCTACAAACTTTGCAATTAAACTTAAATATCGTATATTATGTCATTTAGCTCTTGAAAAGAATGATTCACCAATGTCCAAGATTTTTCATGAAATCAAATCTTATATGAAATATATTTATATATTCATGGAAAATTTTTAGTTACTAATCAATCAATTTGCAAATTAAGTGACACTTTGAACTGTAATACGTAGTATATATCTCATACAAATGATACAATAACGATCCTTATAGAGATGTTAAGGTGTTAATCTAGATTTAAATACCATCTTCTATCAATATATAAAATAAAGAGTAAAAAAAAAGGTATATAATTTTACAAACTTAGAAGTTCCGTAGTCAATTATATGTAAATTTTATAAATTATCAGTTAACACCTTTTTAAAACTTGTTTTTGTCACTTACCACCTTTTAAAAAAAAAATTGTCAATTACCACCTTTTAAACAAAAATTTTGTTAATGAAGACTTCAGGGGAAAAGATCCGGTTTGACTGCCGGAATTTGCATTTGACTCACTTGAAATAGGTTTTGTTAGTAAATGTTTTGATATATACACTCCATCCTCCCATTTTCACTTATTTCTCTTACTCTTCATTAATTCAAAATCAGAAACTCAACTTCCAATCATTTCATCTTTAAAAAAAAATTTAAACTGCCAAAAAATTAAACCTGTGCAATTGGGAATCAAACACTGTATTAATTGATCTTCAATTTATAACGGGTAGGTTAATTTCATTTCATCAAACTTCATCATTTTTATTTTCGAGTTGTGCTTTAGTTCTCAATTTTCTGAAGCTGATTTTGGGTTTTGTTTATGGTTCATCAATGGCGAATGCGAATCAGACTTTAGTTAAGAGTACAACACAAAAAAAGTTTAATTTAAAGGAAAAAAAATCAAACTTTACCAAAAAAAAAAAAAATTGAGTTAATTTGGAGATGAAGAAAGAGTGAGAAGAGGATTTTTGTTATGATTTAGGGTTAATTTTATAAGAGGATAGAGTGAGGGGTTTAGATTAGGGAATTTGGAGGGAAAAGGAGGGGGGGGGGATTAAGAGGGGAATAATGTTGAGGGTGCAAATAGAACTCAAAGGCAAATTCCGACATTTTTCGTCTGAGGTTTTCATTAACAAATTAAAAAAAAATTTAAAAGGTGATAACTGACATTTTTTTTTTAAAAGGTGGTAAGTGACAAAAAAAAAGTTTTAAAAAGATGGTAACTGACAATTTTTTCAAATAATACTAGTATATATATATATACATTGTATTATTATAAAGTACTCCGTACAATAAGTGAAAGGCAATTAGGTAAGGACGCAATGAAATATGTGGAAGTTGGCCATGCAACGTAAGAATCATAGAGATATTCAGATATGTGAACAGTACGTAGTATTTAATAAGTTAGAGAACCGTCTACTTCTAATGAAGGCAACTCGCTAATTAAAGTTGAACTTTGGAACTCTTTATTGGTGAAAATAGTAACTATATTCCTTAATTATATAACTTTTAATTTGTTATATTTAAAAAAAATGTAAGTTCATTAGATTTGATTTGATTCCTCATACTTTAAAATTTAAATGTACTCTAATAACTTATCAATTACTCTTTAATTGACACACATACAAGAATTCTTGAACACATTATAGTACTATTTTCTACTTTTCCATGAACATTATGCATATCATTATATTTCTAAATTTGTAAAAGTGTTTTTTTTTTTTCCCTTAATATAATGGAAGATCGATCATATCAACAATCTTCATTATTAAGACATGAAGAGTTAATTCTTACATCCTTAAAGCTTCTCGTTGAAATCTAACATGCATATGAATTTGTCTGCCGCTTCCACTGCATGGCTGCATGTGATTAATCAATCTTTTGTGATCAACATTCACTTTATAGTGCAAATTTAACTATTATATTCTATTTCATTGCAGCAATTAAAAGATACTTAACTTAGTTTTTTTTTTTTTTAATTTGGTGCAATTAAAGTTACTAAGTATTTAAGTGTATTAGTGGTGCTAGGGAGCCTGCATGCACAAGGGTGAATGTTGATAATTGATCCTATCCAAAATCTCTTGAAACCAGGAGCAAAGCTCTAATTAATCATATGAGTTAATTATCCTTCACTCTCATACACAAACAAACAAACACACACACACACACACATATATGTATATACCCCTATTAATATCTTAAAATATATAATAATACCGTCTTATATAAGCTTTTGTATTTGATTACTTAGTTTGATATTTAATAAATCTTTGTTGTTTAAGGACCCCTTTAACAATTTTTGCTCCGGACCTTAATTATGCCCAAGACCACCCTGCAAATTATTATGGAGTAAATGATTTTAATTAATTAATTAATTATTTATTTTCAATAATACATTGACATCATTGTCTGAAAAATGAAAAACTAGTCAATTAGAGTAAAGGGATCGATAAAACATCAATTTAAGTGCTTATTTGTCTGGATACATTGACATAGACAATGGAGAAATGTTTGGGTGGTTGTTGTTTGTTGACATAAAAAAATAGGCAAAATGGAGGAAAAGGTGGAATTTTAATTTTATCATATAATATGGGAAGTTTTTAGCCAAACAATTCTCCATATATGGCTATATAACAAATTTCAAGTGATTCAATCGTTGCATATTGATGACTATAAGTTGCGGGTAAACTCAACTCATTGAGGTAATGGATAAACAACTCAGCTCTATCAACAATTAGGATGTTATAATTAAGGAGGGATTTGTAGAGAGAAATATACTATCTAACCCTTATTGAAAAAGAAAGATTTAGGAGAAACCAAGAGTGCTAAATTGTTGATAAGGTGAAATATAAGTGCTTAATCCCTTTTGTCTTGCATGGGTACTCCAATTAAGAGTAAAAGGGTTGATCAATGATCTCTTTTCATTCCCACATAATTGAATTTAAACCCTTAACTCATTGGTTTTAGGTTACGAGACAACACTTATGTGAATATTATACCCCAAATTATTTCTATCTTCATCCATATCCTTCTGTTATACCCAACTAATACTCTTATCATCTTTCATTCTGTCCTACCATATCATATACATTTATCTCTTACAAAAATCTATTATACATTTATACTTACCTAGCTACTAGCAATCCTGTATACTTAATGTTATTTCGATACACTCATCTAATTTTGTTGCATTGTATCACTCATATATAATCTCATACATTCATTTTTGCTTTGATATACTCTTATTCTGAGAGCGAGGGATTAATCGATTCAATCAGTTGGTTAGAAATTTCTCTCGATTTCAATAGATGCTGCAATCAATTATTTTCATTAACACCCTTGTGGTTCTCTAAACACCTACTTTATCCTCATGTATTTTATCTATGTTTGATATAACAAAATCATTTTTTAAACCTTTTGATTTACTATATGATTAAACTAACAGTAGAATAATAACCAGCCTAATCATCTTAAATTAAACTTAAAAAAGATCCAACAAACATCTTGAAGCTATAACAAAAAAGACCTTAAATGAAAGCTGCAAGCGACATATTATTCATATCTTCAAACCTCACATCGCTATACATTAAATTATCGATAACGTTTTGAAGTGACTACTAAACAAGGACAATATGTGCATACGTAGAGTTATCCCCCCATTTTATTAGCTTGATGGGTCAAAGAGTACTGTAGAGTAGAAAGTAGCGAAAAAAAATCCAATTCATGTTCAATTACTCTAATTTAAGTTAAATTTAATTAAAATAAATGCACTACGTATTAAATATTAAATATGAGATGTATAATGAATTACTACCTCCGTTAACGAAAGGATGCAACACTTTAGAGCGCACGGACTCATAGGCAAAATTTTGTAATGATGTTTAGGAAAATATAAGGGTATGAGTAAGTATATTGATGAGAGAGAAAAAAATAAGATTAGTTTGATGTTTAAGAAAATATAATGGTATGGGTAAGTATATTGATGAGAGAGAAAAAAATAAGATTAGTTAATTAATGAATTAGGTCCACCAACTAAAGTGTATGAGTAAATAATTAAGCTGGGGTAGTTTCGTCATTTCACCATTAAAAATTTACTATGTAAGGAAAAAAATAGTGTTGCAAGTAATTGATAATATCCTAAAATAAATAGTGTGGCACATAATCGTTAACAAAGGTAGTAAAATGAACCGAAAATGACACTGAAAATATAAGACCTAAGCGTGGAACAAAACGGGAAAGCTCAAAAGAAAAAGGGGCAATGAGGGGAGTAATAGTAACGAAATCAAAACAAAATGAGAGGGAACAAATTGTCGGCGGTGAAGCAAAAAGTATGGAGTGTTAGTAATTAGAGGAAGAGAGTAATAATGCGAAATTACCGGAACTCAGATTTGCTCCTATACACACTTCCACTTCAATCAATTGACTTTTTGCCCCCACCTTCCCTAACTAAATTCTTTTTCTTTTTTCTTCTATTTTTAAATTCCAATTCAAAACTCAATTCAAAACAAACAATTGAAAAATACAAACAAACTTCAACCCTTAAACCTCTTTTCCCGGTAACTCGGTAAGTAGCCGGTACTTGGAAACTTATCACCTCACAACCTTCCGAGTCAATTATGTTCTTTTATACTTTTGTTATTTTGAGAGGTGGTTTTTTATAACTAATTAAACTTTAAATTGAAATTTAAAAAAAAAATTAAATATTTGAAAAGACCTTAAAATAATTTGTCACATCACTTATCATATAATACATCTGTTCTTTTTAACTTGCTACATATATTTAAAAAGGAAAATTTCAAATCACTTGCTCCATTTCCTTTGGTATATGATTTATATACAAATATTTACAACTTTATCCTTATTTTTATCATTTTCTTACAAATTTTCTTCCTATTTCACTTCTTTGTCGTTTTCTTCTTTAATACCCCACTTTTTCTCTCAGGGTCTGTTTACTTCAGTTGAAAACAACTGAACCGAACTGAAACTTTTTAACGAAAGATTAATGAGTAGCAAAATAAAAAAAGAGCTAAGCTTAAGTAAACAGGCCCTTATTTTATAAAGTAGTGGTCTCCACATAATTTGTACCTTACATAAAAATTGGATCCATGAGCCAATATAGCAAGTAAATAAAAACCGGGAAAGTATAAGACTTTGACTTCCTACACCATGTAGTTGCCTTTTTAGACATAATGCATATACTACATCCGCAACTGATTACTTGCAACAAAGAGGTATTATTTGAGAGACATAAAAAAATTCATTTCTTGCAAGTAATCGATTAAAGAGGTTATATATATATATTAAATTAAAAGTGAAACTTTAACCAGCTGAATTATCCGTAACTTCTATAAATAAAATATAAAATTATAAGATAGAATTCGGGCACTTTACCACACACCATCACACACATATATAATAACCAACACCCCCATCGTATCACTCCTCTCCTCAATCCCCATTCATTCGTTAACACTCCCATACTCCAACCTCATTAAAACGCGTCGTTTCATCCATCTCCACTCAAAAGCTGTCTTTCTTACAAAAAGCACTGTATAACAAACTCATACACATTTACAATGATCATCTTCACTCTTCAACTTTCATAATACTTTTTTTTTACATAAATCAAACATTGAAAATTTTGTCAGTTAACTTCATCGATCATAGTTATTTTTTTGTTTAGTATGGGAAAAGGTAGCAGAGATTGGTCACAGATCTATGCAATCTATGGAATGGACGAATGGCAAACATTTTTATTTCTGTTAATACACGCGTTACTTTTCTCTCTATTTTCTATACTAATTCTACATTATTTCCCTCCTTTTACTGCTTCTCTCTCTACACTCCAAATCTTCTCTCTCCTGCCCGCTGGATCTGCCCGTTTTGCTGCGGGCTTAATCGGGTCAGTAACGGCGTTAATCGCCGTTTGTTTGCTATTTGCTGCTGTCAACTTTTTATACTCTGCTGTTCCACTTCGGTGGGAGATCTCACAAAGGATGTTAGGTGCTGTAACTGATTGGTCTAATGTCAAAACTGCCCTTGATGTTGGCTGTGGTCGAGGTAATTCTTTGATAATGATCATTAATTGTTATTTGGATATGGAAATGGAAATAAATTAGTCGTTTTAGCTAACTAATTAATGGTAAATGAAAGTAGTGGTATACTACTAGAGTTGACTAACTTACTTGTTTTAGGTGACTTAATAAATTTTGCGAAAGATTGAAAGTTCAGTTTTAATTTTTGTCATCTCATTGAAATTCAGAATAATAATTCTAATTTTGGAAATGGTTAATTCATTGTTGAAACAATTTTTTGTAGAGAGTACAATAATTATGGGTGATGATGTAGGTAGACTAAAGGGCTACAAAGCATGGAATGCATAACATAAATTGAAAATTATTTGAAAATTCATGACAAAATTATGTGTTAATTAATATAATAAATGCTTAATTTCACTAAATATTTCCATTTATAACTCTTTATAAAGTTATGTATATCATTTCTATTAATACATTAATTAATTAATTATCGATATATAGGGGTTTTTAAATTTATCAACAGCAAAGTATATAGATGTGAGGTTTATAAACCGGTAAAAATAGTGGGACTCATATATTTCTTTTATGGATTTTTTGGTACGTTTATCAATGTAATAAATTTAAAATTTTCCGAGTAAATAATATGAAAAATTTGACTATGGAAGAATTTAATAACAGTTAGTTTAGTGGTAAATTTAATGTACCCCAGTAGATGAATTAAATAGATTCTTTGAAAAAAGTTTGTAATCGTAGCCATTATGAAGGGACAAAAGGATTTGTTATTTTAATACTTCAGTGAAAAATATCTTGAAATTTCCACCTAAAAGAAAGGATCTAATACTTTTATGATGACAGGAATCCTCCTAAACGCGGTGGCTTTACAACTAAAAAAGCAAGGGTCATCGGGCCGGGTAGTTGGGCTGGACCAAAAGCGATCCATAACACTCCGAACGTTACGGACTGCGGGGTTGGAGGGGGTTCAAGAATATGTAACGTGTCGGGAAGGCGATGTTAAGAGACTCCCCTTCCGAGACGATTATTTCGATGTGGTGGTGTCGGGTGCGGCGATACGGCGGGCGGGATCAAAAGAGGAGAGGGAGAGGGTGGTGGGTGAGATGGTAAGGGTGTTAAAGCCAGGTGGGGTAGGGGTAGTGTGGGACCTACAGCACGTGCCAGAGTATGTGAGGAAATTGCAAGATTTGCGGATGGAAGAGATTCGTGTATCAGAACGTGTCACGGCTTATATGGTTAGTAGCCATATTGTGTCGTTTAAGAAGCCTTGTTATCAACCACAGTTGCAACAACAATACCATTTGGTGGGACCTGTTTATTCTTATGCTGGTGAAGTTAGGCTTGATTGGAGATGCCATAATTTGTGTTGATTTCTTCGGGTATTCAGTCGTGTTCACCCCTATATTCTCGATTAGTGCGGGATTGGTTGATAATAATGAGATTTTTTTTTTTTTTTTTCCGAAACTTTTGGGGAGGCAAAGCTGATCCAAGATTTTTGAGAGATTAAGGGGTAAAATGAGAGAGTGAAAGAGAGAAATGGGAGGATATACTATGTTCTCAACAAATTATGAAATTGTGAATATTGAAAGTATATATAATTATACTAGTACAAGTATTTATTAGCATGATAGTGTACTAAATATCTCAAATAAGTTTCATTCGTGACTTGTTTGTAGATTGATATATTCTCTCAAATTGGATGAACTTTTACTTCTTTTTCCTTTCCTTTTTGTATTTTTTTCATTTTCTCTCCGATGACAGTATACTATACATGTATGACTTTGTATGTAAATTGCCAAATGTACCGTTTAGGTTGAAGTTTACTAAATCAATTTTTAAATTTTACAAATCTAAATATTTCGATCTAATACAAAGAACAATATTTCATGTCGTATGCGATTATGATCAAATTTAGTATTTTATACACTTACACATACTACATTACTACTCTGTACATTACTATCTAGCATCTACATGGCTTCATCTATTTAGTTACATTTTGATCATGCATTATAGTTTAACATGTTAAGACAATATTAAATGGATTAAAATGAAATGAATTGCATTAAAGATATTATACTGGGTCAAATCGAAATGAATTGAAATATATTAAAATTTATTATAATGTATTAGAACTTACTATAAAAAAAAAAAAAAATCCTTTAAAAAGAATACACCCAAATCAATAGGTTGTAGTCTAACTTTAAAAAAATTAAACCTTAGAAAAAATGTTGACAAAATTAATTTGATCAAAAAGTCAAAAGTTGCCTAATTTTTAGGGAGGGAGGAATTTTCGCATGTTAGTTTCATTCTATCACCCAAACCCAACTTTGATTTTTTACTTTAACAATTTAAATGGTACATTTATTTAACTAACTATATATATATATATATATATATATAGTTTTAAATAAATGGTGTATGAATAATTTATAAAACCAACATTAATGAAACTACAACTACATTAAGATCACCGACAAAAGTATGGATAGTAAATATTAGGAGTATGATCTAGTATCTCTTGGTAATGTATACTATGGTATAATACATTTAAAATTATAATAAAATATAGAAGAGAATGCATTAGTAGTGATCAATCATACAAACTTGAATGATTGGATGCTAATTTATTAACTCTAAAACCTCGTTTTGTTGTCATCCTATGACCATGTACTGTTCAATAAGTAAATCGAGCTACGTGATGCAACCATATATAAATTATTGTTTTGTGTATATAATATATATATATAATTTGTAGTATATTATAAATTAAAATTATTTTCTTTGCACTTAGCCCGAGTTACCTAGCTAGGCATTGTCCGATCCATTGTTGTTATTGTATTGTTCGGCCTCCTTATGCATAATATGAGCACAATTGAATTCAATATTCAATTTACTCGTGTGTAAATGTTCTTATTCGATATTAATTTTAAGGGAGCTACAGAATAAAATATGTAGTATGCTTATTGATGAATGTCTTACATTTAGAGTGTATTTTAATAGAATAAGGGTCTGCTCATATTTACCGAAAACAATTGAACTGAACTTATTAGAGTTGAGCCGAACTGAACTAAAATTAAGCTAATGAACAAGCTCAGTCACTAATTGCGATCTTCTAGAAGAGAGAAGAAGGCTAAGCTCTGCTTCTTTTTAACTCTACTCTTAATTAAAAGAAAAACAAAATTCCATAGTTGCAGTGTTGAACTTAACTAAATACCAACTCCTAATTTATTGTCAATGTTTAACTTCGTCGTTTTATATGCATGCATGGACTCATAACCAGGGATTTGACTTCATGCACTACACAAAACTACAAAGAGTAGATCTAATTTAAGAGAAAGTGCCACTTAGCTTAAATATCTATTTGAAGTTTCAAATTATCTTTTATTAAGCATAATTATTTATTATTAATACTTCGTATAACTTCAAATTTGCCCATCAATTTCATAAAGTAAAGCATAAAAGTGTAAAAAGGAGATACAAGATGGCATGCATGCTTTTGAAAAAGCAATTTTTTTTTTTTTGTGCAAGACTGTCTGATGTAATGGAAAATATTCCCCCTAACAATTAATAAATTAAATTTCATAACTCATAATTAAGCTAAGAGCTATTATTATGAAGCTTTTTTTCTTTTTTTGGTTTTTTTGACGAACACTTGTATTTTAAATAATCAGTCTTGTGCACACCGGTCAATCAAATAGTGTCACCATAAGTGTTTATAAGAGTGACACTCCCTTTAATATATGATGAGAAAAACATGTAATTTTATTCGGAGAAGCTTCAGATTCTTTATTATTATGAAAAATATATATGTTAATTTAGTGAATTTTTTTTTTCGTCTCATATATCATAGACAATTTAATGCACGCTAATTTTAAAGTTTGAAGATTGGAGTAATAGATCAAAATAGAGAGACTTCCCAACTATATCACGCTAATTATGAATAATTGATCAATAAAATAATTAATATTCGTTCATCATAGGAGTACATTGGCTGTCAAGATTAAAGACTTGAAGAGCATTAACAAGTCGTATAAAAATATATAATTAAGAAAGCGGATCAGAGTTCACAAATAAGGAATTAATAAATGACAAAAGCCAACGAACGACCACTTTAAAAGTCGTTATCCGTAACATAATGATATATCTTTCTTCTTCTTCTTTTTTTTTTTTTTTTAATGCTATATAATGACATATTGGTAATGGTGTTTAAATTTGAAATAAAAGCAAGTAGTACACAGAAAGGAGAATTGTTAGCTTAAAAATTTAATGACATTGGATCACAATTCTCCTACCAGTATCTTTCTTACTCAAGTTACTCTCAATCCTTCTCAGTTCTCATATGTCGTGTCATTAGTTTTTCCTGTCTTGTCAACGGAAAACCCCTAACTTATGGTATAGATTACATTCTACAAAGTGCTCCCTTTATTACAAAACTAGATGTTGGGTCCGGCTGATGCACCGGATATACAATTTAGTATGTGTGTAAAATTAATAGTGCATAAAACATGATTTAATTCTATCTCTATTGCTTTATTGTGTGTGATTTATTTATTTATTTATTTATTTATTGCAATAAGGAATAGCTCAACGGTTAACTTATTAATGTTCGACTTTGAGATTATGAGTTCAAATCTCATGTAATTCATATATTTCTTTAAAATACATGATGATATTGAATGATAGCTAACAAATGGATTGAGGGAGCTGGAGTGCCACGTGGCGTGTAGACATGCTTCAAAAACGCTTTTTAATATATTATATATAGATACTTGCAACAACTTATATTTCAATAACTGCTTAAAAAGCCTTGATTACTAGCTATTTGATGGACCTCTCTTGGATTCAATTTCTTGGATTTCTTTGACAAGTAATGGCTAATTATATTCCATATTATAACCCCTTTTATGAGCTTTAAAATGGTCTTTTAATGATCAAAATATATCAATGCAACATTAAGTTGGAGGTTACAAATTCTTGTAACATTTTAATTATTGTATTGATGAATATGAGACTTTTAGCATCTACAAGTACCCTATAAATAGTTGGGTGATGAAGAACATGAGAGGAAGTAAAAGAGATGGAAAAGGATATGCGAGTCTATCATATTTCCCAAACTTAAGCAAAGTAGTGTGACTCCAATTCTCCACCCTCAAGTACATACATGAATGTGTGGGAGTGATGTTAACCTTGGGGAACGAATCGGCTATAACACTTTGTACCTCGGACGGGCCGAATCTCGTTTTGAAGGCAGTGGACATCATGCCATGACATCACATACCCAAAATTATTCTAATCTTCTTATTTTTCCTTCATAATAAATTTATTTTGTAGCCTTTGAAATACACCCATATTTATTACCTCATTCAAAAGTATGATTAATTTTTAGGTAAATGACAAAAATAAGATTAAATAAGTAAGAAAAAGTAGGTAAAAAGACAAAATTAAGGGAAAAATGAATAGAAATGTTGTGAGTCGCACGTGCCAAAATTAGAAATGTAGCAAGTAATTACACACGTCCAGTTTAGGAAAATGTAGCAAGTAAACAAATGCAAAGAGAGTAATTTAAATTGAAAAAAAAAGGGTTTTTTTTTTTTACATTGTGCCCCCTCAGGTGTTGGTCTACGTTGTGTCATCCCAAATTAAAACTTTCATGTGGTGCTCCTAAAGTTTAATTAGTTACTATGCCATGACCTTGTAGGTAAACAAATATTAAATGCTTGTAAATTAATTGTTGTATGATTCATAGTGCTCATAGTACTCTTTAGTTGCAAGAAAAAATGGAAGAGTATGTGTCATGAGCAAAGGCGCGTGAGCCACAAAATTGAGATTAAAATCGTGATATTTTCAACGACATGGTCATGGCATAGTCACTTACTGAATCTTAGGAGCACTATGTAGAAGTTTCAGTTTAGGAGGACACAACGTAGAAAACCCAATACCCAAGAGCACAATATAAAAAAATCCAAAAAAAAAAAAAATTAAACTAATTAAAATATATACTTTTACTATAAAAGCACACTTTCACTTCATACGCAATCATTAAAATTAAGGTTAGTCTTTAATGTGGCTTGCCGCATAATAGATAATGGTGCGGCAGACCCATTAAGTAAAAGAGTCCATTGAGTTTTAGGCCAACTCTTTTATTTTATTTTATTTTATTTTTCTTTTTTCTTGTGCAGTATTTATGTTTCTTTTTTGGTTTTTAATTTTAAAAAATTCCTATTTTTCAAATTTTAATAATTCACTGACCACATGCATTTCAACTAGTTATTTTTATTTCTCTTCCCCACCTCAATTATTTGAATCTTTTATTCTTTTCATCATTTTTTTTGCTTGGTTTTAGTTTCGAATGATCTTGATCTACTTTCTATCATTTTTATTTTTTTAGCACAAAAATATTTTTACGCCTTTTTTGGGTAGGAAATCAAAGTTTTCTCGCGATTTTTTTTTCTTTTTTATTAATTTGTATTTATTTTGTTTGAAAGGGCTACTTATCTTTTTTGACGGGGTTACTTACTTTTTTAGGGGTTACCGATCTTTGTTGAAGGGGTTACCTAACTTTTTATGGGGTTATTAATCTTAGTTGAAAGGGTTACTTAATTTTTTCTAGGGTTATTAATGTTTGTTGAAGGGATTACTTAACTTTTTTCTGGGGTTACGAATCTTTGTTGAAGGGGTTAGTAATTTTTTTGACGGGGTTACTTGACTTTTTTAGGGGTTACTAATCTTTGTTGAAGGGGTTACTAATTTTTTTGACGGGGTTACTTGACTTTTTTAGGGGTTACTAATCTTATTGAAGGGGTTTACTAATTTTTTTGACGGGGTACTTGACTTTTAAGGGTTACTAATCTTTGTTGAAGGGGTTACTAATTTTTTTGACGGGGTTACTTGATTTTTTTAGGGGTTACTAACTTGTTGAAGGGGTTACTAATTTTTTTGACGGGGTTACTTGACTTTTTTAGGGGTTACTAATCTTTGTGAAGGGGTTACTTAACTTTTTTTTAGGGTTACTAACTTTTTTGGGGTTACTATATTGTTGAAGGGTGATAGGTTACTTAACTTTTTTGGGTTACTAATCTTGTTGAACATGTTACTTAACTTTTTTTTAGGGTTACTATGTTTGTGAAGGGGTTCTTTAAATTTTTCAGGGGTTACTATTTTTATTGGAGGAGTACTTAACTTTTGTATAAAATTAGGCTTTAATATTGTGTTGCTTGATTTTGGAAAAAAAAAAAAAGGATTTGAATTAAAGAACTTACATTATGAGATGAATGAAGAAATAAATAAAAGAGGTGGAGGAGAGAGAAAAAACAACACATTTATGGGATGTTGATTTAAGTTGGTTTTCACGCATTTGGTGTGCATGTGTTTTTTTTTTTTTTTTTTTTTTTTCTGACAACTGACGCGCGTCAGATTTGTTTGTCATTATGCCGCACATTTTGCATTAAATGTGGCGTGTTGTACACAAAACGCACTCTTAAAATTATGAATCAAATCGTAAAATATTACTACCTTCATTTACTATTCAAATATACTTTTACAATTCGACTTGCGGCTCAACATGACCCGGTGAATCTCTCTTGGTTAGGGTAGGTAACAGATTTGAATCATGCCTACAAATTAAATAGATATATGCTAATATGCTTCCAATTATTGGTTATTTGAAGTTTTAACCTTTCATAAATACATTGCATAAATTTTGAGTATCAAATCTTAATTACACATGATGCTACAATATTATTGTCTTATATAAAACATGCAATGTAGAATTTAACGATTGTATGATTTAATTTGACCATTCGAATCTTTAAGCACCTTGTAGGATTAAAATGTGGGCCAAATATTTGCTTCATATATGTGTGGGAACATTATCGTCAAACCAAACTTCGCCCCGATAATAGTACAATCGAAACCCGGTGTTTGCTCCTCAAGATTTTATATGGTGGCCCTTTACAAATACACTCAATAATTAAGAAGGGTATGGAACAATAATGAAATTCCTTTGAATATAGGAATAAGAAGGGAGAAGAAAAGAAAGAAAATTGTGGTTTTGCATGCTTCTAAAAAGAGCATGTAACCCTATTACAGGGTAAAAATCACTATAGAGGAGCATTAAATTCGTAAATAGCCAAAATCAAATAAAGTGACTATTATGCAAAATCTCATACAATCGGAAAGTCATTTGCATCACCACAAAAAAAAATAAAAAATAAAAAATAAATTAAAAGAAACACTATACATACACACGTGCCATGAACCATCCGGGCAATGGTAGCAGTATGAGCACGGGTAAACCCGTTTCTATCCCATTCTATAAGTTGAAATAATTAACACCGTATACACAAAACCCATTTACATAGTATATTAATTAAGCGACACTATACAAAATTTTGATTTTAAAGTGTGACAAACTTATTTCTCATTAAACACCTTTAGATTTTCAGCAACTTGCAATTTAGATCAAGATAAAGATTGAGCAAACAAAGGCAAATCTATAAGAATCCATACATACTAGTAGGTTAGTTGATGATATTGCTTGTGGTTAAATATTGTGGTTGGATGGAAGAAGACGTGAAAGAGCACACTTAGCAAGTTGCAATAAATGAGCATATCAATATCATCATCACTTGTTGCATAATTGCATAAATAAATATAAATGTAGCTACCAATTACTCCACGCAGATGATATTCAAGGGAATGCACAAGTAATTGCCATTTGCCAGTTTCCTCCATCACTCAAAAACTTAAATGAGAGAGATTTTATGGCTTTAATGGCGTTTGTTGTTCCTTTTAGTATTATCATGTGGGAATGACGGAATGTGACCATGCGACAACGAGGTCATGCCTTCAGCCTTGATTAAACTTTACTAACAAAGTACTTGGTCCCTTTTTCGGTTTGTTTATTTAATTCGTATATAAATTATTCCTAGACTCTAACCGTTAAATTAGACTTTTAGTTGATTTGATCATCTAATACTGTATAAGTATGTAGTACCACTCTACAATTATTTTCACACCCCCTTATTGATATTTACACTCCATTAGATGAAGATTTGATATTGATATGCTAACATTGTAGCTAACCTTCTATATATATACCTATTTTTAAAAATCCAAAAAGAAATTCATATTTTAAAATTCATCTGTTCCATTTTAATTGCAACATACTCTTTTGACACGTATTTGAAAAATATTATCATATTAACAGTGTTAATATCATTTGATTAATTTACTCATTTATATCTTTAAAACACTTGGCCACTCCATTAAAAAGTGTGTCAAAGGGGATATGTTGTGTGTCATTTGAAAGAGAGGGAGTATAACTGTATAATCTTTCTATAAATCTACAATCCCTTCCTCCCCATAATGGCATAATCCTATTGTTATCGTGCTTCTATTATAAAACTTAATTATTCATTATTATGAGGGCAATGTGAGTATGGATCAGAGTCTAAATAGTAAGTAATGAGAATCGATTCCAACCAAAATTTCTTCAAAATCATAAGATGAGTACAATCAAGTAAGCTATCCTTCATTCTTAGAGGCAATATATAATACAGAGTAGTTAGCAACAATATTAATGATCGATCTTAAACGGTTGTGAAAAAGGGATTGGATTAGGTCTTATAGCTTATTGATATATTGGTGGACTGGTGGGGTTAAGACTTAAGAGCGCAATTATGGGACTTTCAAAATGTTACTTATAGAAATGACTAAAGTTAATGCCTTAATGGGCACCATAAAAATTAAAAAAATTGCGATAAACACTTTGATTGTGTCCAATCATTCAACGTTTTGCTTGAGAGGACCATGTTAACCTCTTTTCTTTAAGCCTAAAATTAAATAATGGTACTCCATATCAATAAAAGTGAAGTTTACATTGTAACTAGAAAGGGAAAAAACTGTATCATTGGAATTTGGCTATAGGATATTCACTTATTCCAGCAATAGATCAACATTGCAAATTTCAAATTTCGACCCTAAGAAGCATAGAACCATTACATTCTTATTACAGAATTTTTGGAAAAGAGACTTGAAACCTAAAAGATAAATTACAAATTGCAAAAGTTTCTCATTCTATATTGTGGTGATAAACCAGTAATTACACATTTTACAGACTAAGGTAATTTGAATGTTTGAATATTTTCTAATGCCTAAAGAGTAAATCAAAGAATTACAAACTAAGACATTCTACTGGAAAACTACAAAAATCAATCAGTTGTAGTTGTACAAAGAAAAATGGCCTAGGAATAGTTACGCTGGTATACAGTATGAGGAACTTAGAACAGGAGGGAAGACACAGACCAAATGTGGTGCAGGTGGATTACAACTTATATTTGCCTCATCGATATTTGGCAACCCAATATGAGGGGGGCGAACATAACCCGCCACCAAGGGTATACACAAGATTGAGATCACAATTCTTGAGCCTGTTTGTATATCAATACATGTTAGTTCATAATGGAGGACCATCAATATTTCATTATATCAACTTAGGCTGTCTTTACCTTGTTTAGTGGAGAGAGAAGCATACCCACGTTTTCTGCCAGCAATCATCCAGTTTTCCGAATTCGCATCAATTTCATACAATAGTTCCTCCTGCAGAAGACAAAGATACCAATAACCACATAAAGTATCAGCAAAACTAGCATTATTACTGCAATGGGTTCTAGTGATATAAACCTTTCTTGCTCAATACAATTACATTGAAATAATCTTTGATGTAAAATATACGGAATAAGAAAAAAATTAAACACTCAAAATAGCAGACTCCACTACCAGTATCGATCATAGCTACAGAGTATGAGTAAGATAATTGTTATTACATTTCCGCCAAAGCAAGAAAACGTAGATTTTATAGAGACATAGATTGGATCTCAATATAGACAAGAAGACGTGAAAGAAAACTATTTGTATGGGGTCTCGTGAAAGACAAGAAAAAAAGGATAGCTAGGCTAAAATTGTGATACAAGCAAAAAGGGAAAATTATATATTATAAACCAGGATTTGGAGCAATTTGTTTGTTAATACAAATGGAGTTTTGTAGGGCGCAGGAGAAGGACCTCCATATGGTTTTCATTGATCTAGAGAAGGCATATGACAAGATTCCAAGAGATGTACTTTGGAGGGAAATGATGAAGAAAGGTATCCCACAAATGTATATTGACGATTAAAGATGTGTCAAGATGAGTCCACAAATGTGAGGACTTGTGGTGGATTGAAAAAAGATTTACCTATATAACTGGGTTGCATCAAGAGTGACCGTTAACCCCTTTTCTTTTTGCAATGGTTATAGATGAAGTAACAAGGTCAATCCAAGATGAGGTACCATGATGCATGTTGTTTGCAAATGATATTGTATTAGTGGATGACACTAAAGACGGGGTTCATGCCAAATCAGAGCAATGGAGGCCAAGGTTGGAGTCTAGCGGGTTTAAGCTAAATCAGAATAAGACACGGCATATGGAATGTTGGTTTGGAGCACCGGGGGGGGGGGGGGAGGGGGGGGGGGGGGGGGGGGGGGGGGGGGGGGGGGGGGGGGGGGGGGGGGAGGGGGGGGGGGGGGTGGGGGGGGGGGGGTGTTGTGTGTGGGGTTGGTTGGGGTGGTGTTGGTGGTTTGTTGTTTTGTGGATTTGTTTTGGTTGGGTCTGTGGGGGTGTGTTTTATGTTTTGGGTGGTTTGGTGTTTGTTGTGTGTGGTTTTGTTTTGTGTTTTTGTTTGATGTTTGTGTGTTTTTTGGTTTTTTTTTGTTTTTTTTTTTGTTTTTGTGTTGTGTTTGTGTGTTCTTTTTTGGGTTTTGTTTTCTTTTTTTGTTTATGTGGTGTGTTGTTGTTTTATTTTTGGGTTTTGTTTTTTTTTTGGTTGGTGGTTTTTTTTGTTTTTTGTGTTTTTTTTTTTTGTTTTGGTGGGATTGTGGGGTTGTTTTGTATTTATCAGTTTGTTTATTTTTTTATTTTTTTTTAATAGATTGTGTTTTTTTTTTTTTTTTTTTTTTATTTGATTTACCCCTATCTTGGTTTAGGTTTAGACGAAAAAGTTCCTAAATATCTTGGGTCATCAATTCAAAAGAATGGTGATATTGACCAAGAAGTTAGAAAAGTCAAGATAAATTGTTGTGTGATTGAAGCATTTTTTGGCTAAGGTATTGGGCTTATAAAAAGGAGTACATTCATAAGGTAAGGGTGGTTACAAAGATGCGCATATCAAGATTGATGTGCGGGAACAATCCAAGGGATAGAATCAGAAATGAAGTCATCGGAAGGAAAGTTGGTGTGGCAGACATCACAAGCAAATCAAGAGAAAACCACCTACCTTGGTTTGAATATGTGAGTCGAAGACCTCAAAGAGCTCCGGTGTGAAGATGACTTTTGGATTTACAGGAGAACAAGGTTCTCGATTGCAGGGGATGGAGGAGGAAAATTTATGTGGATGACCACATAGAATGATTAATTTTGGTTCATGTAGCCGACCCTAAATAATGGGACTAGGGATTTGATTGATTGAAACCAGGATTTGGAAGGCGAAAAACTTGTGTTATCCAAATTACATAAAACTCTTGTGAGGGCTGTGAGCCTGTGACTGTTTAGTAAAAGATATACTGAGCATTAATAATTTCATGACTCACATTGTTCTGAGGCATCGTGTTGTCTGCATCTTTCAACCTCTCAATCCTCCAATTCACAGCAACAAGCTGACCAACCCTAAGGCCATTTGATGGGAAGGGAAGAAAACCAACTGCCAGGCATGGGTCCAGTACAGGTCTCTGTAGAATAAGAGCACTCTTGAAGATCAAATCCTGTTCTATATTCTGAGTCACAGAAGATTTGTTTATAACAGGCATGTGGGCTCCCATGGTTCTATCTCCACTTATTCTGTAACTGATACTCAAAATACTTTCTGCACTTGAAGCCTCAGCTTCACCTGCAAAAGAAGAAAAGAACAAACGGCTTAAAGGAATTATAAGATAAACGGATGAAATATCATTATGTAGCAATTAACTGCAGAGTGATGTTTCAGAGTAAGAGGGTTCTAATTTGTATTAAAATGGAATGGTCTCCGTTGTAAGCACAAAAGGGGTAGGGTCAACCATCATTTGAACATTAATTTAAAATTAAACATAGACTTTGATAATCCTACAGTCACTAAACGTGCAGTTTCAGGCTTCTTGACCATAACTCCTCAGATGACTTGGTCCTTCCACCTAGAAAAAACTTGGGCAAGCATAGATTCCTACATGTTGTCTTCCTCTTGAAAACGGAAGTGTACTTGTTTATGTGGAGGTCAACAATCCACTTGTGTATCTATTATAATTTGCATCCTACCCTTTGCCCATTGATCAACAGGAAGGTATCCAGATCAGTCAGTAATCAATTCTACCCTCTTTATGAAATAGGCAGATAAGAAGATCCTAAGAAGCGAATTAAACCAAGAGCGCATAGGAATTCGAACTCAAGCACATCAATTTTTTATAATGGTACAATAGTTAACAAGTTATGAATTACTCCATAATTTTTATCAAGCATAAAAAACCTTACACTACCTTCGGTATTCATGGAGCCAAAGCGTATACTAAAAAGCATGCTAGATTTTGAAGCAGGAGAAACAGTGAGAGGAAAAAAAGCTGAAGCTGGTCGCCCATCATTCTGATAGGTGTGGACAAATCCATCTTGAAGATCTAGCCATGCATCATGAATGTTCAAAGCAGCCTTAACTTGTGAGTGCAGTGTAACCTGAATAGATGCAACTGCATTCATTATGTGAAAAATTGAATGCTTGACAGCTACATGCATATCAGTATAAATATAAAAAAGCTTAGTGCTATGTGAACTTCTCTCTTCGTTTTTATTATAAAGAACAATTATCCATCAACTGCAAATCAGCAACCTAACAAAGATTACCTTACAGCTAGGTTACCTAAATTGGAGCATGGAAACGGGTACGAGATACAGCCAAATTTTTTCTAGGATATGGGAACGACAAAATATATATTAAAAAAATAAATATGACAATTTTTTTAAAAGAATATAGATTAATGTAATGTGTTCAACACTTGTATAAGTTGTAATGACTTATAATTCAAACCAAGGTTCATAAGTACAAGTTCGCTCACGATGGCTGTAACAGAATGAATACGATGCTCGCGAAACACGCCGTGGTTGTAATGCACGAATTTTTATTTGTGCGCCTTTTTTTAATTAAATTACTTTGCACATATTATTGTTCTTATTACTATTGAAATAAATATTATTTAAAAAAAACAAACTAGAGTTAACTAAGCCCAACAATCGTATAGCGTATAATCACATCTTTTAGTGGAATGCTGTATTTTATATTCCAAAGTCCCCAATGAAATTGGTATAAAAATTCAAGTGAAATAAAGGTTTAAACTAGAACAAGAAACAAAAGAAATAGTAATGTAGACATGAAATACAGAAATAGTAGGCAGCTCCAATAAATGAGACAAAAGTAGTATACTCCATAGTAAACATCCTAAATAGTAAGAAAAAATAGAGTGAAAAGAATTTAAAACTCTTTTTGGCCCAAAGTCATACGATACTGCCCACACAGATAAGTATGGGCCATACCGAACCCGCAACCACCCATACACGTATTCAACTTTTGCCAACACCTTAACACCTGTGTCGTATCCGTACTCGACACGCGATACTCCAGCTTTTAGCCATACACGCAATGTCATAAATGTGGTATTTTAACATCAATTATATTACCACATCGATGCTTGTCATTACAGTGGTTTAAATACTTCATAACACATTGCTAAAGCAGTTAAATCAATAAAAAACACAAAAATGAGCTTCACATTTTAGCAATTATTTATTTTCCACTCTAACGAAAAGTTAAGAAATTCAACTTAAAGGGGAACACTGTTGAAGCTGCCAGTAGAATCATAGCATGATTAAAGCTAATCAGAATTAGCACGCATACCTGGAGAAGCAATGTACCATCATTGCATTTGTCAATGACACGCGTACTGAGATGAAAGGGATCAGTAAAATGAACAGCCAGAGTCCTACAGATAGCAACATTGTGCTTTAGTAAAAACTCAAATCACCATTAAATGATGAAGCAGCGTCATCTAGACAGTACCTATCAAATGTCTGGTTGTGGGACACTCCGAATTCAAGCTTTAGAGCCATTGTCCTCATCATATCCACAATGCTCAGCCTTTGAGATGCGGCTGAGAAAATTACATCAACAAAAAAAACATCACAACCAATAAAGGTTAGGGAATGAAGGGTGAGAGTTAGATAGTTACAAGAATAGATAGTTAATGCTATACCTCTAGTAATTCCATCACTTAAAGCACGAACTGGAATCCACAAGATAGAAGTTATATCACTAGCCCAATCAGGCAACTGAATCTTGCCATCCTGCAGACTTAATTGCGTAACTTCTCCAATATTAGAAGACAAAAGAATTACTTGTCCAGTATCAGAGTCGCCCATGTCAGTTGTGCTTTTATGAACTGGCGTATACCTATTCATCTCAATAACATGTGACTCTTCAACCTCTAAACCTGGACCCGTGTCAATGTGCAAGATACCCCCTTTCAGAGGATAATCAATGGGTCTTACTATTATACCAACCCACTGTACTTCATTTATCAACAGAGGTGATGAGACAGCAGGAGTAAGATCAACCAGAGCTCTGGGTTTGAACACCTAGATTCAATAGAGTGCATCATAATTAGATTGGAGTCATTAGTCAGCAAAGATAGGAGCATGAAGCAGAAATATCCTACTGAATTGGGAAAGTTTATACCTTTAATATAGGTCTAGTTGGCTTTTCATAACTCATCAAATCATCAGTTTCTGTAGGAGCACCTTTGGAGAAACTATGAGACCTAAAGCTCAACTGCCCAATTTGTCCAGTAAGAACTCCAAGGACATATGAACCAGGTTTTTGTGGTGGCAGGGTAAGCGTAATAGTATTTCTTCCAGGCTTCAGTGTTGTTGAGGAAGAGACGCTTGTAGCCTGAAAATTCAAAATCTAGTAAGTAAATCATTCACTAGACATCGTAAATTCTTCAGCTGTAAGCATTGTTGACAAAGCATACCTTAGCACCTTCATCAGCATTGTGGGTTTCCATAAGGGTAAGGCTTAGTGACTCAAGGGTAATGTCATCTGGAAATCCACTCCACACTGTCACTGATAAAGTACCAGGATCACCATCGCAGAGCTGCAATGGTCGCCCAGGGTTCCCAGAAAAAGTAATCAGAGAAGACACATCAAGTGGCACAGGGTGCTTCATTTCACTGTGAGCAAGACGAATGACTTCTGTCTGAAAAGCCTGTCTTTCTTTGGTTGAGAAGAGGCTTTTATCCAAAGACAGCAGCCTTACACAAGATTGCAAATAACCAGCTTCATCATTGAGCATCTTCTGACACTCGGCCAAGTTTGGCANTAAATGATGAAGCAGCGTCATCTAGACAGTACCTATCAAATGTCTGGTTGTGGGACACTCCGAATTCAAGCTTTAGAGCCATTGTCCTCATCATATCCACAATGCTCAGCCTTTGAGATGCGGCTGAGAAAATTACATCAACAAAAAAAACATCACAACCAATAAAGGTTAGGGAATGAAGGGTGAGAGTTAGATAGTTACAAGAATAGATAGTTAATGCTATACCTCTAGTAATTCCATCACTTAAAGCACGAACTGGAATCCACAAGATAGAAGTTATATCACTAGCCCAATCAGGCAACTGAATCTTGCCATCCTGCAGACTTAATTGCGTAACTTCTCCAATATTAGAAGACAAAAGAATTACTTGTCCAGTATCAGAGTCGCCCATGTCAGTTGTGCTTTTATGAACTGGCGTATACCTATTCATCTCAATAACATGTGACTCTTCAACCTCTAAACCTGGACCCGTGTCAATGTGCAAGATACCCCCTTTCAGAGGATAATCAATGGGTCTTACTATTATACCAACCCACTGTACTTCATTTATCAACAGAGGTGATGAGACAGCAGGAGTAAGATCAACCAGAGCTCTGGGTTTGAACACCTAGATTCAATAGAGTGCATCATAATTAGATTGGAGTCATTAGTCAGCAAAGATAGGAGCATGAAGCAGAAATATCCTACTGAATTGGGAAAGTTTATACCTTTAATATAGGTCTAGTTGGCTTTTCATAACTCATCAAATCATCAGTTTCTGTAGGAGCACCTTTGGAGAAACTATGAGACCTAAAGCTCAACTGCCCAATTTGTCCAGTAAGAACTCCAAGGACATATGAACCAGGTTTTTGTGGTGGCAGGGTAAGCGTAATAGTATTTCTTCCAGGCTTCAGTGTTGTTGAGGAAGAGACGCTTGTAGCCTGAAAATTCAAAATCTAGTAAGTAAATCATTCACTAGACATCGTAAATTCTTCAGCTGTAAGCATTGTTGACAAAGCATACCTTAGCACCTTCATCAGCATTGTGGGTTTCCATAAGGGTAAGGCTTAGTGACTCAAGGGTAATGTCATCTGGAAATCCACTCCACACTGTCACTGATAAAGTACCAGGATCACCATCGCAGAGCTGCAATGGTCGCCCAGGGTTCCCAGAAAAAGTAATCAGAGAAGACACATCAAGTGGCACAGGGTGCTTCATTTCACTGTGAGCAAGACGAATGACTTCTGTCTGAAAAGCCTGTCTTTCTTTGGTTGAGAAGAGGCTTTTATCCAAAGACAGCAGCCTTACACAAGATTGCAAATAACCAGCTTCATCATTGAGCATCTTCTGACACTCGGCCAAGTTTGGCAGTACTTCAGCCAAAAGGTCCTGCCAGCCTTCACCCGCATAAAGAGCACAAACCTTCTCATAAGAATTTGCAGCAAGGTCATACTTCCCATGTTTATGGCACACAGAAGCAATTTCACCGTCAAGGACAACTCCATGTCTTCTCCACCAGGAAAGGTGATAGTTTTCAGCAGCTCCCTTTGTCAGTTCCAAGTACTTTTGCTGCAATGATTGGATAACATATATCAGTGTCCCTTACTAACATCAAGAGCATATTTTGAAAGACTAGGTTGCAATACTTTCATGAAATGCAAAAGAAACCAATTAGCAAAGGTATTATGTGGAAAACATACAGGTCTAGTCCCACTAAAGGGAGAGATACAACAACAAAGCCTTAGTCCCAAATTAATTTGGGGTCAGCTAGACATGAAACAATAATGGGAGTGATGAGAAGGGAATTTTTTGGAAGTGATAATTCATGGATTCTTCTTCTGCTCTTTCTAACGTATACCACTGTGTTTATTGTAATTTTACGTTGTACCTTGACTTATAAAACTTTCGAAATAGCTACCCTGAACTTTAAAATGAGACAACAATAGCCTCATATTTGATTTGGCACTTAATATAAAAAGAAAAGAAGATAATAAAATTGGAGAGACAAGAAGAAGATAAGGGGAAGGGGAAGGGGAAGGGAAAGAGAAATCCAGTACAATGTTTAAAAGGGTACATAGTGAATTTTGTGAAAGACCAGAAGACATGGAGAGAATTGCAATTTCTTCACGTAATAATTATACCAAACAGGGTTTTATCACCTAATAACAACAAATGAAAGGGTGCTCTCCTGCCAAAAAGATTTGCATCTTCTAAAAAAAATTGGATTTTCCATATATATCAAGGAGGTGAGTAGATAAACAATAAGAAATTCAGTTCAATCAGGTCACCACGACAAAGGTATTACGCAATCTAAAGTTACCAAAAATAATCATGCATAAATCATGGTAGTACAGAACCTCAAAATCCTCAATAGATGATAATGTTTTCCACAAGTCAGGATTAGAAATTGTTTTCCGTAAGGCATGCTCTGCAGCAACATGGATCTCCGCCAGCCTCATAGGTCGATCAACAGACCCTTCAAAATTTCCTGGAGTAGAATTGATTCGTGACATGGATGATGCAGGTGATTTGCTAGGGCTTGCACTTACTGAAACATCTAAGCTGCAAATCGTCAATAAAAATTCCTTAGGACAAGAAAAGGCAAAACAAAAAAAAAAATCAGCAGAAAGAGACAAGAACACGACATTATCTAAGTTCTAAATAAAATGAGGTGAACTAAGTGAACTGCTCATATCTACCCACCCTTCACTAAAGTGAGACTGTCCATCGAACATTTCAGCAATATTTCCAGCAGAAAGGGAGGCCCTTCTTCTATTAGCTTCACGCAGAAGAACAGAAGGCTCAAGAGGCAATGACTTCCTCTGAATACCAAAGTGCTTCACTTTTGGACCTGCTTGAAGAATCACCTGGATACACCGAAAACTCCAAAAGATAAATAGTATTTCAACTCTATCCCAAAACATAACAAAGAAGTCCTTCAGAAAAGTGTTCCTTTCAGAACAATCATCGATTTTCATTCAATTAAGAGATTTATTTGAACATAGGTTTCCACCTAAACAAGTAATTTTCATAAACATATTTTTTCAAACTTACCAAGTCATGCCTCGAACTCAAGGTTTGTAACAAAGCGCGCACTCCATGGTTAACCCATCTTATATATTTTTAATTAAATTCACTCACACTCCCCAAAAACTCAACCTTCCACAAATGACACATTGACACCCTCATTTTTTAATGTTCTACTATTTCCTTCCATCTATTATGTGAGTGTTCACTGTTGATTAGTTTACCAAACTGGCCAAAAACCTTCCTGATAAGGCTGATAGACATGCAAAGTAGCAAGTATTGCAAAGATTGGCATGGCAAATTGTTAATGCAGGGCTGCTGGTAGCCCACTTTCCACTACCGTCAAATTATAATTTTTCACTCTCCATTATTTCCTTGCAGAAATTAGACGCTAACTTATTTTGGGGGGTTGGGGACTTGGAGAAGTATGCAAGTATGTTAGGCAGACATCAGCATGTAAGAGGGAATAATAAGGAATGGCAAATGTCGCAGCAGTTGTCAAGCTAGAGAATCATTCATGATTTTGTCCATAAATTCAAGAGATAATCTCTACAATTTTTAGTTTTTCTGTTTTTCAAATAGAGCTCCGACCAGATATATGGGGTTAAAACCACATGTGGCTTTAGAATGGGGGTGAATGGGGTTACAAATTTACAATCAACAGTCCACTTATGCTACATAGCCTTATTTTTCATGGTACCAAATCATCTTTGATTTGGCTTGGTTGAACTTACAAGACACCAAATAAAGAAAGGCTCAAATGTCATCGGATAACTCAGGTGTTCCACCTCGAACTGTCCACTTATTCTATAGCCTACTTTCCCATTCCACTAAATCTTCTTAGGTTTAGCTTATTAGAACTTATAAGACCCCACATAAAGAAAGGCTCAAATGTCATCAGGATAACACCTGAGGAAAGTAAGATGTGCCCCCTACTGCTTGAAATACTCCAGGGCAGAAAGAATGGATTTCCGAAGACTTTGTCATATAAAAATGAAAAAACTTACAAAAGTTATTAGAACTTCTAACATAAAAATTTCAAATTCGCCTCAACCACAGTCATACACTCTTACCTAAGGGACTCGCCATCTAAGGAAAATCACCAAGGCCACTTCATGTCATGACATCAACAATCAACAATTTCATTCTTCAGGTGACAATCTTTATTCCAACTAAGAATTAACCAACAAAATATCTGTGCATTAGTCACTTCATCTTGTCAACAATAAAAAATTTCTTTTGGTTTTCTCCAAGCAGTTAAGGCTGGAAATTTCAATAGAATCAAGAAGTAAATGCCTGAATGGGGAGATTCAAGAGCTACTTCTTTAAGATTAATCATAACAGGGACTGATAAAGTTACCTCAACTCCTTTTGACTTCCGAGTTTTCTATGTGTGTGTGTGTGTGTACTACCTTCGTATCATATAAATAGCAACTTTTGAGCTTGCACGTCATCCTATGCAATTTTTTTAACCATCAAAATTACAAAACTGCCCATGACATATTCTCCAGTCCACCACCAACCATCGCCATTACTACCCCTCCAACCACCAGCCATCAAAAATATTGCCCATCACCACCAGTCCACCATAGCAGAATTCGACCACCGCCATCCACACCAAAAGTCGATCACCTATCCATACCAAAGTCGACATCCGCCATCATCAAATCGAACCACCGCCACCACCACAGATCGAATACCACCAGCAGTCAAATTGAACACCACTACAAATTCGAATAAATCGAACACCACCACCACAAACTTTACTCGAACAATTCGAAAACCCTAAACCACAAATTCAAACCAATTCGAACAAATCGAACACCACCACAATCTCGAACAGTTCAAACACTCAAAAAATAAATTCGAAAATTGAAATAGATTAAACCCCTAAATTTCGAAACTCCTAAATCCCTAAATTTCGAAACAACTAAACCCT
Source organism: Suaeda aralocaspica (assembly GCA_016808085.1). NCBI lineage: Eukaryota > Viridiplantae > Streptophyta > Magnoliopsida > Caryophyllales > Amaranthaceae > Suaeda > Suaeda aralocaspica. The sequence continues at coordinate 3,025,681 of PYUH01000238.1, read as the reverse complement.
AAACACCGAATTCGTTAAAGCCTAAAAATTCAACAATTAAACCCTACAAATTCGAAGGTATTGAATTTGTGGTTTAGGGTGACGATGGTGATGAAGATAATCGTTATCGAGGAACGATGGGTGACAGTGGTGGAGGGGAAACGAAAGGGTGACGGTAGTGGTGGTGAAAGATGAGAATGGTGGCGAAAGATAATGGTGGTGATGAAAGATGATGGTGATGAATCGATGATGATTAAGAATGGAATTAGTTTAGGTTTATGTTATATGTTATATTTTGTTATAATCAAACATTTGAATATACAAAATTAAGGGTAGAATGGTCATTTTACACAATTTTTTTTACTAAATTTGGAAAGACAGCAAAAGTTGCGAATATTGTATTACAACCCAAAATGGCAAAAGCTGCAAGTAATGTGATACAGAGGTAGTATATAATACACACACACACACACACATTGAGGGCCTCTTGAACTGTTACTGTACAATATCATTATTATTTTTTCAATAAGTTCAAATTATTCTCCTTTCCGTTACGTTGAAAAGGGGGTCACATTTTACAATTTTCTCATTCCAATTAAATTTCCAATGCATACAAGACCGAGACTGAGTGATGCACTGGTAAGGAGGCTTGAAGAGTGGCAACAGGATAGACAGAGGAGAGGTAGAATTAGAACTAAGCAAACTTTGGTTAGGATACCTGGTGTAGATAGGGGTTAGTGAGGTTTGAGGAGAATTTGGAGTTAAACAAGGAAGAATGGAGAGGATTTTTGCATATAACTTTTACGATTCCTCTTATTGATTCATATCTAGCCGCCCCCAAATTAATTTGAGACTAAAACTTTGTTGTAGGTGTATGAAGGAGAGCCTAAGATAGAAACCATCATGTCATTTCACCTATGTTATTATCATTATCTGACTATTCTATGGAACACTTAACAAAGCTACTCTTCAGATAGATAGGAAATAAAGTCGGTAAACCATAGAGTTAGAGAAACAACATACACAAGTCAATAGTAGCAATAGATTATTACCTTTTCTTTTTCAAGAACTACTGAAGAAGCATCGGATGGAACCAAGGGCCAAGCTGCTGGTCTGGGCCATGGCAGCATGCTAAGAGAAGCGCTGTCCAGTGGCAACCAAACAAAATTGAGCAGTAAAGAAACATGTCAGAAATCACTTGCCACCCAGAATTTAATTTCATGCATCTCTCAATAATTAATCAGTACCAACTCACCTATTTGCAGGACTCCTTTCAATATCTGTTCCATAGCCTATTAAATACGCAAGCCTCATGAACTGAAACATAAATCACATACCAATCATCAGTCATAGATAATATTCTTTAGGGGAAGGAAGGAGGTGGGTGGAGGACAAGAAAAGGAGTCAATCCACGCATACACAGCATATACAAGCAAATGGACATCAAGTATGAGACATCAATAAATTTAACTTCTTTTAATATATCCTTTATTTATATTAATCGTTTACTGAAATAACTTTTGACCCTCAATCAAAGCTCCACCCAATAATTTTTCCAGAATAGTATCCATGTCCACAAGAATTTAGAAAATTCTACTACCTTGACCCTGCACAATGAAAAGAGATCACCCTGCAGTCGATAGAACTCTCTTTCTACATCAGGAGACACTAGCCCATCTTTGTAGTTTGCAGCAGTGGCATTGAGCAAAGCCAAGCAAGCAGTTATCACCCAAACTTCACGCAAACAAAATGGCAAAGAGCTCTGAATACATTTGATCAAATAAAAATAAATTAGAATATTAAACTTGGTTAAAAGCTTAGAAATAACAAACTAGCGGAAAGTTAGTACCTCATATATTGCCAAAGCCTTTGAAAAGCTAATGATAAAAGAGTAACCCCTAGATGCTACCTCAAAAGGACGACTCAACTTGAAGAGAAGCTGCAAGTATCAGCATAAATGTCTACATAAGCTATCAGAACCAACAGATAAATGGTAAAAGAAGATTTTCAAATCAGCAAATGCAAAGATAATAGGGTATTGTAGTTAAATTTCTCAAAAACACGAGAGTCAAATAGGTGTTGCTACAAAGCTTTGCAGTAGAATGGCTGTCACAAATGTTATCAAGTCACATTTGAACAAAACGAGAAAATCAAGGGTATGTATCAGAGGTGAAGGCCAAGGATAAACAATTTTACACAACAATATTTTACTTAGGAGTCCAAAAGCAATTTCCAAGAATTCTACCAATCCCCTCTAACCACAACACCCCCAAAGCACTGAAATATTTCTAACGAGATTACGTGAATCATTTAAGAGACTTCCTCTCTTCACAGGCCCGACAGAATATTTATATCAATGAAAGTCAATAACCTTATTGAGATAATCCCACAATATGAAGCAACCTTCCAATGCAAAAACATCTAATTGCCAGTCTCTTATGATCTTAACCAATTGAACAAATGCCACAAAAAAGTTCTCCAAACATGAAACCTTTCTTTAGCATCAAATCTATCCGAAACAGCTGTCGGGGAAAAAATTTATCCACATTGTACAACTTTTCTTCCAAACAGGTTCAAAAGAAAACAAAACCTATCAATTACTATTTGATGCCTTTTGCAAGAATCACATTATAATGAAGAGTCGGCTGATCAACCATTGCAGACAAAGTATCTGATAAAGATTAACATTCAGCAATGCTCAAATTTGCAATCCCATATTTCCAGTCCTTAGCAGAGTAACATCTATTTGTATCTAGCGATTAGACCTAGTTATTGGACAGGGTAGCCCAATGGCAAAATGGTTAGGGTCAAGTTAACAACACTTTAATTGGGTAGGGTCGTTATAGGATCAAAGTAATAACCCAATAACTTTTTCAAAAATCAAGTTTTAACAAAAATTATTATATGGATAGATTAGTATGCTTATTTTTTCACTAATGACTCACTTAGATTTTTATTCCTCTTTTTTATTTATTGACCCGCCCATTAATGACCCGCGACCGACCCTTTCAGTGTGACCCGCTTAAAACGACCCGCCTTGACCCGCCCAACAACCACCTCTACTAGCGATCAAAATAAGAAGCCCATACATGTATCCAATTCTTTTATATTTTAAATAACTTTCTTGAATCGTTTCTTTCTTGAGATTCATTGATTAACAGATAGAAAAGAAATTAGGTTTCACTAGTTTAGTTGAAAAATGGTTCTTCAAGGACTACAATTGGAGATTAAATTTCCTAAATTTGGTTCCATGCAAAAAAGGGCATATATGACGGAAGATGAAAATGGAGAAGAGAGGATTGATGAGAGGAGAGTAGAGGAGGGACGTCAAGTCATCAAGAGATAGGACGCAAAATTTTGCGGAAAAATATCTCCCATCCTCGGGAAAACTAGTAGGGTGTGCAAATTCAGATACCGGAATTTTTCCGATCCGGAAAACCAGATATCCGGATTTTTGGAATAGAAAAACCTTATTCCGTATCCGTTTCGGAAAAACCGGAATTCCGGATATCCAAAAATTCCGGATCTCCAAAAATTCCAGATCTGGATTTTCTAATCAAATCTCTTCTAAGCACTTCGTTATAAATTCCATTCCGGTTCCGATCCGGTATCCAGTTTTAAAAACGGGATATCCGGCTGATTTTTTTCGAATTAAAAAAAAAACGGATTGGATATCCAGATTTTCAAAACGGAAATTCGGAATCCGAATTTTTTGCACACCCCTACGAGTACTTTCCTCACATTGAAAAACAACTTTTCATCCTCTTCAAACCAAATAAAGGAAGATGAGAAAGCCATTTCAAGGGAAAATGTTTTCCTTAAAATAAAATAAAAGGAAAGAAGAAGAAAATCCTGAGTGAATTAATTTGTGGTCAGCATTTTTAGAGGTGGACGACATAAGACAAGAGAAATATTTCATATGAACATTAGATTGCTGCTATGCTTGGTATAATAAACCTGGAAAATTGTTCTAAAATGAAAGTCCCATTGATAGAATTGCTATCAGATAAGCAGTCAGGGTTGACCATTATCAAAACATACAGCATTTCTATTCAATTTTTACTTAAAAGTACCATACCTTTGCTTGACACGCAAAAAGATACTGACGGAACTCAAATTCTCTAAAAGAATCATCTTGAACAATTTGTGCCAGTGGTTTAGCTACAGGATTCAGAAGCGTAGCTTGATCATCACCACAGTCCATTCCACCAAACTCTTTCCTCTTTCCATTCACATTAACTGCACAGCAGGTAGGGTTGACAGAATCAATTATTGATGCTAATTTCATTTAATAAAGCAAGGAAAAGTAGTTTAAACAAGCATACATAGGGGAAAAGCTCAGAAACTAAAATAGTAAAACAAAATTAGATCAAGAAAAAATTGTTAGAACACCTATAAAATAGTTCATTTTGCAAACACCTATAAAATAAAATAAAAAGATAAAAAATAAAAAATTTGTGGAGGAACACCTTTAAATTACATTTTTCTATTAAAAAAACACCCTTACACCGGAATCCGTTGGAAAAGTCAACAAAAAATGCTTTGACTCCGGTGAAATTAAAGAGTATGTTTCACTCTCTAGCAATGAGTGTGTCATTGTTTGCATTGTTTTTTATTGTTTTGTTTTCACTTTCCTCTATTCATTTCAAATATATTCTTGCTTCAACCTTCTTCATACTATTTCACTCTTCAACATCTATTCCCAAACCTAAAATTAGGGTTCTCATGTTATTTGTTTTGCAATTGAAGCATGAAAAAATTGGAACATGAAAGGGTTGCCCATTTTTTGGAGGTTTCTTTCTAGAAAACAAATACCCCATTTTGCAAATTTAATTTTTCTTTTAAAAAATTTGTAACTTGTTGTATCTTGTAAACTCTTTTTGATGCTAATAATCAATTACTAATTTGAAAATTAATCAATTTAATTGTTGATCAATCACTAATTAAAAAATTAATCAATTAAATGCTATCATGGGCCACCCAGAAAAATTGACTACAAAAGGGGGAAAAGTACAAAACAAATAATGTCACAAAGGGGAGAATGTAAGAAGCAGAAAATAAAAGGAGAAATTGATCTTGCCTTCACTCTTTAAATGTCATCAGCAGTAAATAAACTTGTGGAGAGTTTGTAGAAGTTTCAATGGAAGAAAATGGAGTAAGAAAAAATTGGATGAAAATGAAGGAAAAAAAAAAAAAGAGATATACAAAAGAGAAATTTAAAAAGTAAAATAAAATAAAAAATAAAAAGTTTGTCCCTTACTCTCCAAAAAAACCGGAAAATGAAGGAGTCAAAGGTTATTTTGTTGACCTTTCCACCCGATTCCGGTTGAAAGGTACTAAAAGTTACTTTAAAGGTGTTACTTCACCACAAAAAAAATTTAAAGGAGTTATTTCACAAAATGGACTATTGTAAAGGTGTTTTCTGACAATTTTTTTTAGATCAATAGAATCTTCTGCCCCGGCTCAATAAGGACAATCACAGACATAATAAGTATGAAAGCCACTGTGGGAACAAACCTGAGAAGAAATTACAAAATACTTTGCTTTTGAAGAGTTTCAGCAAGCTTAGCAAAAGACAAAGTCAACAAAACAAAAAGAAAAGTATAATTTTATACTCCATATAATACTCACTTTTTTTGTTTCTTAGTTTCTTTCAATCTATAGATAAATAAAGTTTTTGCAAACAAAGTATAGCTCATACGTGAGATGTAGAAATCAGGAATAACACTTGAGGATAATTAAGTCCTTCAAACAAGAAATTTGTGAAAAAAGAAAAATTTGCTTGCCATGCATTACATCACTGAAAAGGAACTGGGCAAAAAACCAATAACGTGGGAATAAAGGGACACCAAGCAGACCCATAATTCTGCTCTGAAGTTTTCTTTCATTTGTCACTAAATAAAGAACTAAATTGCAGCAACCATGACAGATCACACCTCCACCTCTTATTCCTCCCATGCATCAAGTAAGAGACTAACATAGGTGGTACAAAAGAAGGTATTTGAGTTCAACCCTCTATTCCCATCAATGTATAATGCATTCCATCCCAAATTCCCAAATTATCCATAGACTGAACCCCTCTATATAAATTAAAGCTTACCCTTGTCAACAATACAGCTCAAACAATCATCAAACAAAATAAAAGAATTGGAGATAGCAGATCCCAATACAACAGGTCAATGGTCAACAGCTCTCTCGTAATTAATTTTACACATAAACAGGTAGAGGTTGGGAAGGGTGAAACTAGAAAGGGAAGTTTGAATTAGTATAATGCACTAATTCCAAAGATAGCTCACCTACCAGAATCCTCCTCAAGGGAAAGCGACAACTAAAACATGACTACATGAGCATCCAAAAACTTGTTTAGGGAGCCGACATCCTTGACTCCTTGGTACAGCATCCCATAATCACTGAAGCAAGACGATCTAGTAAATCTAGCACAATCTTTTCTCTCAAAAGAGCAATTCTTAGCCACCTAGGTTCCTTCTAGTTTATACTCATGGCTACCCTAATGCTACCCCTACCCCTACCCCTACCAAAAATAGGCAACAATAACCATTGCATCGTCTACAAGCTACATTTAACAAAGCTAATAGAGAGAACAAAAAAGGTAAGAGAATACTGAGAGGCAAGTCCAATCATCTTACAACCATTATCAAAGTAGGTAGGTAGATTGGTCTTTGTTTTCCTTAGTGATAAGGAAGTCCTTATAAAGTGTATAGCTAGAGTACATGATGCCCTTACATTTGGCAATTAACGCAAATATGAGTGAGTGAGCATTCTACCTTTCAAACCATTTCACAAGGTTCACTTATCGGCTCATCACCACAACACCTCTTCACAATTTCACACAGTCCCAAGTGATTTTGTGTGGCAAGTCCACACACTTGGGCCATTTCTCTTCACCTGACTTTTGCTAAAATTATTTCACTAAATTGAACTTTTTATAAATTAAACAAAAAAAATTTTCCAATTTACAAAACTCGTCTTTTTGAAAGCCTTAACATTTTGTTGATTGTCAAAACTGGTCTTTACATAACTTTTGCTAGACTAAACTAATTTTTACTATACCAAACAGTTTTTGTCTAACTTATAATAACATGAGGAGATCTGAACAAGAGCCCCAAGTTATAATTAGTGAAAATAATTACAATAATATGAGGAGATTTGAACAAGAGCCCCAAGTTATAATTGTTTCCAGCCTCAAAGCTATCCACTATGTGAGCACCTCTTTCATCCCTCAATCATCACCTATTTAAAACTACTTTAGAACCCACCGACGACAATTAGACGTACGGACTCAATAAAGCTCGTAATAACACAACCTTTACCCATTACTTTACCTAGTGCAAGTGCGCAACCATAAATATGAACCCAGCTGTATTGTCCACTAACACTTCATAACAAAATATTAGAAAGCACTCTATCTATAAATTAAATAATGGAACTTGAGGATCTATTTATAAGTCATGAAATCCCGCAACTGTAAGTTCAAAAACTTGTAATAAAACCAATAAAAATATAAAATACAATCTGCTTTAAGCTGGAAAATACAATAAATTTCTCTAACAAAAGATTTCTAATCCACGGATGCAGCAAAATATTTGAAGTAGGCATAAGAGAAAAAATTACCTGTTTCTAAATAACATAATTCTAGCTCATCATACTCACGTAATGCATCTTCATGAAGATAAGCCATCTCAAACATAAAAGCCAAGCTTTCCTAAAGCAAATATAACAATGTGTCAAAAATGAGAACAAGTAATAAGATCATAATTGCCACAAATATAAGGTTACTTAAGTTAGAATAATATTAGAACATATAATTCTAGAACCATGGAAGTACTATGGTATAAATGGTTTTTAAATGATTTCAGATTTTTAGATATATCATCCGCCTATATCTTAATGTTCCTTCATGTTTAGAATGCTGGCAGTTTATAAGAAAAATATTCCATGTTTTTATAATATAAAAGGACAAGATTTTCCTCTTTACCCAATAAATTCACAATGATTATCATGCACATGTTGTTCCTAGGTACGTTAAAATAAAGTATGAGTGAGTGCAGACACATGAGAGAGCAAATTTGATAACAAGGTTGGGATAGGAATGAAGAACGAAGTAGGGGTATGGAAGTAATGAAGGGGGTGTTTGGTTGGTGAAAGGAAAAGGGAAAGAGTTTCACAAAGGGAATGAAGGAGAATGGAAAGCTAATCCCTTGTTCACAAAGGGAATGAAGGAGAATGGAAAGATAATCCCTTGTTACGTAGATGTTTGTCTTATACTAAGAAAAGGAATCACTTACTACAACCATCACTATCCATTATTCTAAAACCACCACCACCACTTTTGTCACTGCTGTTGCTGCCCCCATTTGCTAGCACCTTCCACCACCCCCGCCCCTCTCCTCTCCCGCCAACACCACTAACATAAAACCCAACTAGACCCAAAAGCACCCACTCAAAGCAACAATCTCTACAACCCAGACCCCTAGTTTTCTAGAATACCAAAATTGGGTTTTCAAAAGAGGTAAAGGCAGTAAGGTGAAGAAAAGTTTCTCCCTCTACTCTCTAGACACAACTGAAAACGAGAGGCACTATGAGTAACAAGTTTCAGAAGCAACAAAAAATGACATATAGTTCAAACAAAGATAGAACTATAAAACCTTCAGTATAAAGAAGTTACAAAAGTTCCAGATCGGCATGAATCGTTGCTCGCTCAGCTTACGAATCTCTTCCTCATAAAATTGAAGCCTTCTATCCAGCGTATTGCGAATACACTCCATAATCTTAGAATCAAACTCTTCCCAAAAATTTATTTCCGGTCCATGTATATCAAGTTTGCAACACCTGACAATAGTAAAACCACCAAAAATTCAGCAAAAAAATAAAACTTTCAGTACTTTATGACAGAAGTCACATTTGTCTTTTCATATTCTCAATTATGAATGCTAGTGTGGGGCTCATTTTGGATTTGGAGTTAAGTGCTTCGTCAAAAATTATGCCACACTTTGACTCGTAGCCTTGTAGGTTTAATCCAACACATCTTAGTCTAGAATAATGTATAAAATCATACTTGGATGAGAGATGACATGGATCCTCCAAAATCAAGATAAGATCGATCAATTTTAAGAATAATGGAAGAGATTATTACAAGAACCATAAGGCAGTACCAACAACTAACAGTGGCCTAAATACATGACAGCTTTTAACAATCCTGCATCATTCTTCAAATCTTTTACACGTCAGTGCAAACAGCCCATTTTCAAAATCAGAAGGAAACCATTCAGTTCTAAGAATATTGGAAGGTACTTGTACAATATTTGCAGGGCAAAATCAACCACTAAAAATGGGGTAAGTGCTTGAGCAATCTCTCGTCAATCCTACACATTTCTTCAATCCCTTTACATCCTAGTGCGAACAACCCAATAGGTCCCAATTTAACAATAGAGATCAAATTTGGAACATTACCTAGCTAAAGGAAAGAAGTTATTTAAATTTTAGAAGTAGATGTGATGTGAAGCCTAAGTTATATTGTCTTTTAGATCACAGCCAAAATCAAAGGAAGCAACAACGGTCAATCAATCAAAGCCTTGGCCCCATAATAGGGTTCGGCTAAATGAACCAAAATTAATCATTCCATGTGATGATCCATATAAGCTTTCTTCATCCATCCGATCGAGAATCTCATTCTCTTGTAAATCCAAAAGCTTCATATCTTTTTTAACACCTTCCAATCAAGTCATTTTCAGCCTAACCCCACCTCGTTTGAGATCTCCCTGATCAAACTCTTCCAATCTTCACACCAGCACTTCCTAAGGTCTTCGTCTCACATGTCTAAACCAACACAGGCGGTTTTCCTTTAGTTTGCTTGCAGTAACTCCAACTTTCTAGCGGATGACTTCATTTCTGGTTCTATCAAAATAAGAATACATGCATGACAACAACAAAATGAAAATTCCCCACCAAGACCAAGGGTTTTAAAACCAATGCTTAATGAAAAGCATAACATATAATAACGAATACCCTGATGATCAAGTGTACACCAACAGTTTAGACACAAAACGGAAACCACTCAAATTACCTAGCATGGTGGCTTATCAATTTAAAAGTGTAATCTTCTTCAATTTCAAATTACAGTAGGTGTTGAAGCACACACAAGGTTTCCACGCTGAAGGTTAGCGCAACTCCAAAAGGAAGAATCTGCTACTTTCTGTTTTAGAAAAGCACCCAAGGCAAGCCTAAGCACAAGACGAGCCAACAGGTCCAGCCCAGCACACTAAAAATAGAGCAGGGGAGGCTCTCTGCCAAGGCACAACACTTTTGTGCATTTGGATTATTGCCTTGCACCTTTTCCTTTTCTAGTACTTGATATTTCTCATCATTTCTTTTTCTGTACAAGCCTCTTTCTACTCTACCACAGCCTTCATGACTGCTTTCTTGTTCTCCTTATTGCTTTACATTTTTTTTTTATTATTTTTTTTCCTTGTTTGCCCTATCTTCTTCAAATTTAATAGTGTGTATCATATTTGGAAGCCATGAGCCTTTGCCTAGACTCCAAGACAACTTTGGACTCGGTGCACCTCATGCCTTTTAAAACCAAGGCTGCTTTAAGCACTCATGATCAAAGGTCATTAAAGTGCAAAACTGCCAACAATCTAAAAAGTGGTGTCACAGAAACAATATCTACACCCTGTATGTAATCCGAATCTATGTTTCGAATGCTCCGTACAGGTGGAACAGCTATTATCCGGCATTATATAAGGGACTAAATGTTAGGGTTTTAAATATTACAGCCTTCTAAGGTAAATGCAGCCGACATGTATATGCTATGTTGGCTGTGTGGGCATACAAAAAAAGATACTATAAGGAATGTGTTTATTAGGATAAGGTAGGGGTTGCATCTATTGAGGATAAGATGAGGGAAAATCATATGAAATATTTTTGGCATATAAGACGGAGAACAAGTAATGCACTAGCGTGGGGTCTCGAAAAGTAGCAAAAGGATGGACGAAGGAGAGGTAAAGAAAGACTTAAGAAGACTTGAATGAGGGTGGTGGGGGGGCTTGAGGAGAATTTAGCATTAAATAGTAAAGAATGGAGAAAGAGGATTTTTGCAAAAGACTTTTGCAATTCTTCTTGATGATTCATGTCTAGGTGACCTCAAATTATTTTTGGCACTAAAGCTTTGATGGTGTTGGTGTATCCTAATGAAATAAACTCAACAGGTCCATTCTAGTATCCTACACTTCTAACCCAAACAATTTACATTGGAATATTATTATCTTTTAGCTGGTTAACACTTATCATATTGGATCATACAAGCTTGCTGAAGAAACGTAAATTTTTTTTGTGCAGAAGAATAAAACGAGAATCATAGATGCCTTTCAACTGGAAATTACCTTTCCCTCTTCTTTGAGCTAAATTCTACTTCCACCTTGGCATATACCCTCTTAGCCATCTTGGTAGCTTGATCATTGCTGGGGTGAGCCCTATTCACAAACACAATGAACCACTCTTTTTCCTCATTTTGTACTATTAATTTCACTCGGGGTTTAAGGATGGATTTGAACTCATCAAGATCCTGCAGTTTGAGGAAATTCAGGCAAGCACAATGTCAAACAATAAAAAAATAAAAATAAAAAAAACAACACCCAAAAGCCAAATAAGAGCAAAGACATAGGAGGGACATCAGTACACACTTGAAATAATTGATCATATGGCTCACGTTAATCAAGTGTCAAGATGTAATTTTATTAAAAATATAAAAGGATGAAGAAAATAGTTTTTCCTACCTCACAAGTAACAAGAACTACAGTAGCATATGGCTCTCGAAACCAAAAAAGTGATTGTTCCTGTGGAAAGCGACTGCGAAGCCTTGAGTCTGTGGTCAAAATATACTCAGCAGGCAGTTTCTCCAGAAACACAGGATTTCGAGTCTTATTGTTTAAACAAGCCTTCTTGAATGGCAATCGCTCTTCAAACAAATTTTTAACATTGGGCCACAAATCACTCACATCTTCAACTGAAAACAAATTACATGTGCATTTAGCAAAGAAACTTTGGCAAATATACAAAAATAGAAATAATACAAGGATATATATGAATGTGGAAAGTAAGAGTATACTAATACTACAACAAAGCTAGCAAAGGCGAAATCCTTTAAGGCCCATTCATAACATATTCAAATGTTTCGCCAAAATCAATCCCTAATTCAGATCTTCGGTTTATCTGGTTTCGGCTAGTTGAAAGGACAATAGCAAGCTTTGATGTATCACAGAAATCACTTCAACAATATCCAACCTTTTGCGCATAGCGTCTAACAATATCTAGTGTTTTCTTAAACTAAAGTTGCTACTCATTTAACGTACATAACAACCTCTACGGTTTTCGAAAGTCTCCATATCAAGCATTGATGCACTACCTAAGCAACACTAAAACTACCAAGAAGTCAACTATTTGAGTGAGTTTCCAACCTTAAACAAATAGTCCAAAATCACCAAAATCCTTACGTAACCAAACCCTATGCTATAATCGAGCAATCAATCTACTCTCAAACTACTAGGGCATGGATTGCCCCATCAAAATCCGTGTACTCATCGCTTACATTACTACTACATGTGGCAGACATATACTACTAGAACGCAATTTTGTGTCGAACATTGTTATTGAAATGATAAAACTGCATCGAATTACCGGCAATCACTTGATTCACTTCACTTCACATGACATTCCAAAAAAGCTTAGTTTTAAAAACTGTATAAAATGAAACAGTTAAATTGATTTGCGTAAATCAATAATTAGCATTGCATCAATGAACTAAGCACACCATTATCATAGTACATTCCACTCTAAAACATCAAACTATCATAAAATCCACATCAATGTAAATCAAACAACAAACGCAATTAACAGAATCAATCGAAATATCGGATCAAATAACAAATCAAGGAATTAGAAACAAAATCGAAACACAAATCTCTGAATTCCGCAATTACTTAAGCAAAATTTACGCCAAAAAAATTGAAGAGAAAGAGAATAAACCTGCAATAACGAGGTGATCGCAAGTGTTTTTGATAGCTTGAAATTGCGCTAAGTAATTCGCCATAATTGATCTGAAGAAGAAACCATGAACTGATCGCAAGATTTATACAGAAGAAAGAGATAAATTTAGGGTTTTGTCGGTGAAATGCGAAGATTGAAGATGAAGATGAGTGATTGTTTAGAGAGTAGACAATGGAGCAAAGCATCGACTTTGCTGCTACGGTTGTTGTTCTTGTTATTCTACCACTCTCTCACCTCGCTCTCTCCACCTTTGGTGGTCTAGTGATTGTTTTTTACTTCTTCCCCAAAATAATGTTTGTACTAAAAATATGTTGTGAAATGGATTACTGACAAGTTTAGATCCCGAGTGTTTTTATTTCGGACCTATAATGATATAAATTGTTTTGTATTTGAGTAATTTATGAGGTTTTTGATATTGAATACTTGTATTAAACATGTATTAAGGTGATGTAGAAGTATTATTGGAACGTGACATTCATTTTTGTCTAATGCACAGTTAATCTACTCATGTCATAGAATGATATATCACTCAATTGATAGGTTAATTGATTTCTCGGTGCAAGCTTTACATATGGAGTTTGTAATATATACTTATGCATATTTAGTGTAACTATGTTACCTATGCCATATATGTAGGAGGAATGATATTCCTCGAGCAGTATGGAGGAAATCATGGTCTCCAGCAATGACATATTTATTTTTGTTTGTTTATGTGGGGATGTCCAATGTGATGATAGTCATCGGAAATGTTCCGAGATCAGTTTTGCAAAATGTATTTTTATTGGTTTTTACATGACATAATTGACATTTTCAAGTTTGTTGATAGTTTTTAATAAATCATGGACAATATAAAGAACACACATTTTAAATTAGCATGGATTAATTTTAATAACACACTGACAATTGAGATTTGGGGGTGTTTTTTTTTATAATATCTAAGAAATCACGGTAGTATATATAAATCGTAAATCAAATGACATTTTCGTAAATAAGTAGAAAACTTTATTACCACACTACCCCTTAAAATTCAAATAAAAAGACGATCTTACCCCTGAACTTTTAACATATTACCTCAAAATGTCATTGTGATATGCAATTTTGCATATTACTATCATTTACTGGTCATCCCTCGTTTTTTTCTTTTTTTTTTTCTTTTTTTTTTTTTTTACTTTTGTTGGTTGGAAGGTCGCTTTCACCTGAAAGCTTTGGGTAAAAACAATTTTTATTGCCTACTTTTTTGCTCCCTAACAACTTTGCTCAAAGTTACTTATTTACCCTTACTCGATAAATACCCCTTCTACTTGAGACTCATAGTTCCTCGTATATTTAGTGCTATGGTATACCTATGTGACGAAAAATACAATATGCATGGATTGTAGTAGCGTAGTACATGTCTAGCATGTAGGGCATTCTTACTATCACCGAGGTTTTTTTTTTTTTTTTTTTTTTTTATTTT